>CAWUFW010020634.1:0-145271 GCA_963921515.1 Calotriton arnoldi | reverse complement strand
GCCCCCAGGGGGCAGATCTTGCCTTTGTAAAAGAAATCTGGCCCACTAGACCACCAGGGATTTGTTTGTGGGGAGTGGCCCCTTGGGCAGGGACCGCTCCCCTTTGGGGAGCATTTATTTGGGCCGTTTCTGCCCCCCTTGGGCACAGATCGGTCTTGTGAGTCTAGGCTATCTGCCCCAAGGGGCAGAAGCCATTAGACACCAGGAATTGTTTTAGTGTTGTTGGGGAGCAGCCCCTTGGGCAAGGGTCGCTCCCCTTGGGGGAGCAATATGTTTTTGGGTAGCAGCCCTTAGGCAAGGGTCGCTCCCCTTTGGGGAGCATTTATTTGGGCCGTTTCTGACCCCCTGGAAGGGCAGCTTGACCCAAATCAACAATTAATTTTATTGTATGCCCACTAGGCCACCAGGTATTGTTTTAGTGTTGTTGGGAGCGGCCCCTTGGGCAAGGGTCGCTTCCCTTTATGGGGTGATTATTGTCGCCGTTTCTGCCCCCTTTGGGGGCAGATCAGCCATATGTTTTCAGGCCCATCTGTCCCTAAGGGGGCAAAAGCCAATAGACACCAGGGTTTTTTAAATGTTGGTGTTGGGGAGTGACCCCTTGGCCAAGGGTCGCTCCCCCTCTATGAGGGTGAACTTTTTGGCTGTTTCTGCTCCCATGGGGGCATATCGGCCTTATGCTTTTAGGCCCACCTACCACCTTTGCTTGGCTGGTGGATAGTATGTGGACTAGTGCATTATTTGCATATGTGATTGTAATGTTTTAATTCTCCTTTTTATTCTAGTGCAAAGCTTTTGATTCTTGTTTGCAGTTTCGGCAGTGGTTGATCTGCAGTTTTGCGTAGTTGCAATTTTTTGGTAAGGAAAACATTTTTGTTGTGTTTACTCCAAATGAGTATTATTGTCATGCATGAATGGTTTTTTTGTAAGTGGTATCATAATAGCAGCATATTTAGTTAGTGTTTTGAGCATGAACTTCTTTGCAATGTGTTTTGCGTTGTCTTATGTGTATTTTTCTTTTTCTTTTTTAGTGGGATATCGTTGGTCCTTACTGTGTCTGTGCAGAGTAGGTGTTGGTGAGTCTAGCTGCTTCTGGCAAGTGAGTGGTATAGTTTTGGAGTACATAGGTCTTTGTGATAAAGCCACAATTTGTTTATTACTTATTTTACAAAGTGTTTGTTGTTGTTGACTTGTTTGACAAGTTACCTTTATTAGTAAGGATTATGGCTAGCCATAGAATTACTGCTCAGCAAGTGGTTGGTATGCTTTTTGAGTCTTCCTCTGAACAGGATTATGATACTGACAGTGCGTCTGAGGGAGAGGAGGGAGTGCAAGATTCTGGCAGTGAGTTTTCTGTCCACGAGGAATCATCTGAAGATGAAGCTACTCTCAGTGCGGATGAAGCTACTCTCAGTGCGGATGAAGTGCCTGTTTTAGAGGAGGACACTGATGTGTCGATGGTGCAGCAAGAGACATCGGGATTGCAGCCGGAGGCTGCAAGTCTTCCTACTGGAAGTGCTGGACTCTGGGTTGATCCGAACATGGTCCAGCCGATGTTGCCTGCCTTTAGTGGTGATGCAGGGTGTAGAGTGGATTGTGAAAATGTTTTGCCTATACAGTTTTTTCAGTTGTTTATGGATGATGTATTTTTGGCTGAGATTGTTGAGCAGACTAATTTGTATGCTGAACAGTTTTTGAGGGACAACAGTGCCTGACTTAGGCCCCGCTCTAGAGCTACCCGGTGGACTCCCACAAATCTGGATGAGATGAAGAAGTTTTTGGGTTTGACTTTTTTGATGGGCTTGATAAGGAAGCCGTCCCTGGCTTCATATTGGTCTACCAGTCCCTTGATGGCAACGGCCATATTTCCTGCAATTATGAGTCGTGATCGGTATTTACTTTTGCTTCGGATGCTGCATTTTGTTGATAATGCTTTGGCATTGCCACGAGATCACCCTGACTGCGACCGTCTTTTTAAGATTCGGCCTGTTCTTGATCACTTTGTAGATCGATATTCAGAGATCTATACTCCAGGGAAAGAAATAGCTGTTGATTAGTCTTTGGTCCTGTTCAAGGGCCGTTTGGTTTTTAGGCAGTACATTCCTAGCAAGAGGGCACGTTATGGAATTAAGATGTATATGTTGTCTGAGAGTAGGACAGGAGAAGTCTATAATTTCCGGGTGTACACTGGCAGGGATTCCACTATTGACCCCCCTGGTTGTCTGTCCACTTTTGGATTTTCAGAGAAAATTGTGTGGGATATTGCTAGAGGACTGTTTAACAGAGGTCACCATTTGTACCTTGATAACTTCTACACTGCTGTGCAATTGTTTAAGGAATTGTTCAAAGTGGACACTTTTGCTTGTGGCACAATCCGCTCTAACCGTAAAGGTTACCCAAAAGAGCTTGTTTGCAAAAAGCTTCAGAGGGGACAGTGCAGTGCCTTGCGTAGTGAGGAACTGCTAGCTGCGAAATTTGTGGACAGGAGGAATGTGTACATGCTGACTACCATTCATGATGAGAGTACTTCACCTGTGACTGTTTGGGGTCAGGTTGCTGAAGTGCACAAACCTGTGTGCATTGTAGACTGCAATAAGCACATGGGTGGTGTTGATAGAGTAGATCAGAGGTTGGAACCTTAAACTGCTGTTCGTAAGGCTTACATTTGGTATAAGAAGTTGGCCATCTATCTTTTCAATTTAGCAACTTTTAATGCTTTTATTGTGTTCAAGGAGTGTTCTCCTGCATCAAAGATTACTTTTGTTCAGTTTCAGGAGTCTGTGATAGGCAGCCTTGTTGTAATGGAACAGGCAGGTGTTCCTAGAGTTGGAGTGGTGGAGGATGTGGCTAGGTTGAAAGATTGCCACTTTCCTGATTTAATTCCTCCCATGCCCAAATAAACCAATCCCTGCAAGAGATGTAGAGTCTGCTTGCGAAGAGGTATGTGGAAGGAGAGTCATATGCACTGTGCCGATTGTCCTTCTAATCCTGGGCTGTGTGTGCCCACATGTTTCAGATTGTATCACACTCAAAAGAGTTTTTGGGAGAAACCTTGAGTCTAATAGTGTACTGCCTGGTCTGTATGGTTTTAAATAGTTGTTGTTCAGTTTCACGTTAGGCAATAGAATGATGTCTTTAGTTACTGCTGTTGTCGTTGTAGTTATAGCTTTGTATCTAGTTGCAATTGGTTTGTGTTTTCTTTCTTGTTAAAAAAAATTTAATGACGGTGTGCTTGGACTGGCGCTTGGCTGGCGGTGTGCATGGACTGGCACTTGGCTGGCGGTGTGCGTGTACTGGCGCTTGGCTGGCAGTGTGCGTGGACTGGCGTTTGGCTGGTGGTGTGCGTGGACTGGCGCTTGGCTGGCGAGGTGCGTGGACTGGCGCTTGCCTGGCAGTGTGCGTGGCCTGGCAGTGTGCGTGGACTGGCACTTGGCTGGCGGTGTGCAAGGGCTGGTGCTTGGCTGGCAGTGTGCGTCGACTGGCACTTGGCTGGCGGTGTGCGTGTACTGGCGCTTGGCTCGCGGTGTGCGTGGACTGGCGCTTGGCTGGCAGTGTGCGTGGTCTGGCTGCTGGCTGGCAGTGTGCATGGACTGGCGCTTGGCTGGCAGTGTGCGTGGGCTGGCGCTTGGCTGGCAGTGTGCGTGGGCTGGCACTTGGCTGGCAGTGTGGGTGGGATGGTGCTTGGCTGGCGGTGTGCATGGGCTGGCATTTGGCTGGTAGTGTGTGAGTAGTGACTTGCTGCTGGTCATTACACACTCTGCTAGTCAAACGCCACTGCAGACACTATGTCAACCACCAGCCGGTGTGATTGCTGTGTCAGTCATGTGGGTGTATGAAAGTGATGGGCCCTTGAATGGCGCTGTCTGTTGATGTGAATGTTGTAATGTGCTGGGCCCGCGGCTGGCGGTGTGAATGGTCTTGTGTGTCACGTATCAAAGGTGTGTGAATGGCCTGTAAAGAGGTTGGTGCCTTGCCGTGGCTTTACAGCTCACGAGCTGTGAGTCATTGGTTCAGGTTTTTAAACCTTTAAAATATTAACAGTGCATTTCCTTTTTGTGAAATCTCTTGTTAATAGAACTTGACGCTCTGAACCTTCACTCACCCCCGTGCCAAATCCAACCAGTAGGTGTGAGTACTTAAGGAATTGTTCATTTTGAAGTAATATTTGTCTTTTCTGTCCCTCTCTGCCAGGGTGTACATTGTCTCCACATTGTCTGTGGATGGGAGTGTTGTAATGTGCTGGGGCCGCAGCTGGTGGTGTGAAAGTATGTGTCAAGTATGAAAGGTGTGTGAATGGCCTGTAAAGAGGTTGGTGCCTTGTTGTGGCTTTGCAGCTAACGAGCTGTGAGTCATTGGTTCAGGTTTTTAACCTTTTAATTATTAACAGTGCATTTCCTTTTTGTGAAATCGTTTGTTAATAAAATATACATTTTGAACCTTTCACTCACCCTCGTGCCAAATCCAACCAGTATATGTGTGTACTTGAGGAACAGATGGATAGGCAGTCATATTTGTCTCATCTGTCTTTCTATGCTAAGGCGTAGTCTGTCTCTAGGGAAAATTTACCAACTTTAGATATTTCTGTAAAGTAAAAAAAAAATGGGGAGTGCTGGGTGGAGTGCCTCTCATGGATCCCAACAAGTTTTTTACTCACAATGCCATGCAAACCTCAAAATGTGACTATTGTCACGCATTTTCCTTGCATTACTGTGTCGTAACATTCTGTTGTCAGAAAAACCACAATTTTCCTACCACCCAGCATTCCCCCCAGGTCTCCCGATAAAAATGGTACCTCATAGCGTGGGTGGGTCAAGTACCGGCGACAGGCAAGGGCCCAAAACCTATTGAGGCAACATCAAAATTACCTATCTCAAAACAACCTGGTTGTGCAAGGGGGGTCCCCTGGGTTTTTGGCCCCGGGCTGGGCGGCCATCTAGGGAAACCTATGAAACCCATACATTTCTGGAAACTAGACACCCGGGGGAGTCCAGTGAGGTATGGCTTGCATGGGCCCCCCAACGTTTTTCTACCCAGAATCCCCTGCAAACCTCAAATGTTAGCTGAATAAATCACTTTTTTCACACATTTCTGTGTGGGAAAGTTCTGGAATCTGCGTGACAGACACAAATTTCCTATCACCCAGCGCTCCCCCAGGTCTCCCAATACAAATGGTACCTCACTTGCGTGGGTGGGTCATAGTGCCTGCAACAGGCAAGGGCCCAAAACCTATTGTGGCGACATCAAAATTACCTATCTCAAAACAACCTGGTTTTGCGAGCGGGGATCACCTGGTTTGTTGGCCCCGGGCTTGGCGACCATCTAGGGAAACTTACCAAACCCACACATTTCTGAAAACTAGACACCCGGGGGAGTCGAGCAAGGTATGGCTTGCGTGGATCCCCCAACGTTTCCCTACCCAGAATCCCCTGCAAACCTCACATTTTGCTGAAAAAAATCAAATTTTTCACACATGTCTGTGTGGGAAAGTTCTGGAATCTACGTGGATCCACAAATTTCCTACCACCCAGCGTTACCCCAGGTCTCCCGATAAAAATGGTACCTCACTCGCGTGGGTGGGTCAAGTACCCGCGACAGACGAGGGCCCAAAACCTATTGAGGCGACATCAAAATTACCTATCTCAAAACAACCTGGTTTTGCAAGAAGGGTCCCCTGGGTTTTTGGCCCCGCGCTCGGCGGCCATCTAGGGAAACCTACCAAACCCACACATTTCCGAAAACTAGACACCCGGGGGAGTCTAGCGAGGTATGGCTTGCGTGGGCCCCCCAACGTTTTTCTACCCAGAAACCCCTGCTAACCTCAAATTTAGCTGAAAAAATCACTTTCTTCTCAAATTTCTGTGTGGGAAAGTTCTGGAATCTGCGTGGATCCACAAATTTCGTACCACCCAGCGTTCCCCCAGGTCTCCTGATAAAAATGGTACCTCACTCGCGTGGGTGGGTCAAGTACCCGCGACAGGCAAGGGCACAAAACCTATTGCGGCGACATCAAAATTACATATCTCAAACAACCTGGTTTTGCAAGGGGGGTCCCCTGGGTTTTTGGCCCCGGGCTCGGCGGCCATCTAGGGAAACCTACAAACCCACACATTTCTGAAAACTAGACACCCGGGGGAGTCCAGCAAGGTATGACTTGCGTGGATCCCCCAACGTTTCCCTACCCAGAATCCCCTGCAAACCTCAAATTTTGCTGAAAAAAAATCAAATGTTTCACACATTTCTGTGTGGGAAAGTTCTGGAATTTGCATAGATCCACAACTTTCCTACCATCCAGCGTTCCCCCAGGTCTCCCGATAAAAATGGTACCTCACTCGCGTGGGTGGGTCAAGTACCCGCGCCAGGCAAGGGCCCAAAACCTATTGAGGCGACATCAAAACTACCTATCTCAAAACAACCTGGTTTGCAAGGGGTCCCCTGGGTTTTGGCCCGGGCTCGGCGGCCATCTAGGAAACCTACCAAACCCACATATTTCTGAAAACTAGACACCCAGGGAGTCCAGGAAGGTATGGCTTGCGTGGATCCCCCAACGTTTCCCTACCCAGAATCCCCTGCAAACCTCAAATGTTACAGAAAAAAAAATCAAATTCTTCACACATTTCTGTGTGGGAAAGTTGTAGGATCACCGGGCAGACACAAATTTCCTACCACCCAGCTTTCCCCCAGGTCTCCCGATAAAAATGGTACCTCACTTGTGTGGGTAGGCATAGTGGCTGCAACAGGAAATGGCCCAAATCGTACTGTGGAGACTTCAAAATTACCTATAACAAAACTACCTGGTTTTGTGGGGGGGCACCTGGTTTTTGGGCCCCGGGCTCGCCGCCATCTAGGGAAACCTACCAAACCCACACATTTCTGAAAACTAGACACCCTGGGGCGTCCAATGAGGTATGGCTTGTGTAAATGCCCTAACGTTTTCCTACCCAGAATCCCCTGCAAACCTCAAATTTAGCTGATAAAATCACCTTTTCCTTACATTTTTGCATGGGATCACTGTGCCGGTACAAATGTCCTACCACGCAGCGTTCCCCTTGTTCTCCCGAGTAAAATGATACCTCACTTGTGTTGGTGGGCCAAAGGCCTGTGACTGGGAAGAGCCCAAAACATAGGGATTAAGGGTATAGCACCGAGAATTCTAAGCGCTAAATTTTTTTAAAAATACATTTTTAGCCAATTCTGCTTTGGACACCCACATAAGTGAGGTATCATTTTACTCGGGAGACTGAGGGGAACGCTGTGGGGTAGAACATTTGTGCCAGCACGGTGATTCCACGCAAAAATATGTGGAAAATGTGGTTTTTTCAGCTAAATTTGAGGTTTGCAGGGGATTCTGGGTAGGGAAATGTTGGGGGACCCACGCAAGCCATACCTCGCTGGACTCCCCTGGGTGTCTAGTTTTCAGAAATGTGTGGGTTTGGTAGGTTTCCATAGATGGCGGCGAGCCAGGGGCCAAAAAACCAGGTGCCCCCCACAAAATCAGGTAGTGTTATAGGTAATTTTGAAGTCTCCACAGTACAATTTGGGCCATTTCCTGTTGCAGCCACTATGCCTACCCACACAAGTGAGGTACCATTTTTATCGGGAGCCCTGGGGGAATGCTGGGTGGTAGGAAGTTTGTGTCTGCCCGGTGATCCTACAACTTTCCCACACAGTAATGTGTGAAAAATTAGATTTTTTTCTGCAAAATTTGAGGTTTGCAGGGGATTCTGGGTAGGGAAATGTTGGGGGATCCACGCACGCCATACCTTCCTGGACTTCCCAGGGTATCTAGTTTTCAGAAATGTGTGGGTTTGGTAGGTTTCCCTAGATGGCCGCCGAGCCCGGGGCCAAAAACCCAGGGGACCCCCCTTGCAAAACCATGTTGTTTTGAGATAGGTAATTTTGATGTCACCTCAATAGGTTTTTGGCCCTTGCCTGTCACGGGTACTTGACCCACCCACGTGAGTGAGGTACCATTTTTATCGGGAGACCTGGGGCAACGCTGGGTGGTAGGAAAGTTGTGGATCCACGCAGATTCCAGAACTTTCCCACACAGAAATGTGTGAAAAATTTGATTTTTTCATCTAAATTTGAGGTTTGCAGGGGATTGTGGGTAGAAAAACGTTGGGGGGCCCATGCAAGCCATACCTCTCTGGACTCCCCCGGGTGTCTAGTTTTCAGAAATGTGTTGGTTTGGTAGGTTTCCCTAGATGGCCGCCGAGCCCGGGGCCAAAAACCCAGGGGACCCCCTTGCAAAACCAGGTTGTTTTGAGATAGGTAATTTTGATGTCGCCTCAATAGGTTTTGGGCCCTTGCCTGTTGCGGGTACTTGACCCACCCACGCGAGTGAGGTACCATTTTTATCAGGAGACCTGGGGAACACTGAGTGGTAGGAAATTTGTGGATCCACGCAGATTCCAGAACTTTCCCACACAGAAAAGTAAGAAAAAAGTGATTTGTTCAGCTAAATTTGAGGTTTGCATGGGATTCTTGATAGAAAAACATTGGGGGGCCCATGCAAGCCATACCTCGCTGGACTCCCCCGGGTGTCTAGTTTTCAAAAATGTATAAGTTTGCTATGTTTCCCTAGGTGCCGGCAGAGCTAGGGTTCAAAATCTACAGCTAGGCACTTTGCAAAAAAAGGGTCTGTTTTCACTGTGAAAATGTGGTGTGTCCACGTTGCGTTTTGGGCCGTTTCCTGTCGCGGGCACTAGGCCTACCCACACAAGTGAGTTACCATCTTTCTCAAAAGACTTTGGGGAATGCGGGGTGCGTGGAATTTTGTGGATCCGCGCAGATTCCAGAACTTTCCACCACAGAAATGTGAGGAAAATTTGTTTTTTTGGACAAATTGAGGTTTGCAAGGGATTCTGGGTAACAGAATCTGGTGAGAGCCAGACAAGTCACTCCATCCTGGATTCCCCTGCGTGTCTAGTTTTCAAAAATGTATAGGTTTGCTAGGTTTCCCCATGTGCCGTCAGAGCTAGGGTTCAAAATCTACAGCTAGGCACTTTGCAAAAAAAGGCTCTGTTTTCACTGTGAAAATGTGGTGTGTCCACGTTGCGTTTTGGGCCGTTTCCTGTCGCGGGCACTAGGCCTACCCACACAAGTGAGGTACCATTTTTCTTGGAATACATTGGGGAATGCGGGGTGGGTGGAATTTTGTGGATCCACGCAGATTCCAGAACTTTCCACCACAGAAATGTGAGGAAAATGTGTTTTTTTGGACAAATTTTGAGGTCTGTAAGGGATTCTGGGTAACAGAACCTGGTGAGAGCCAGACAAGTCACCCCATACTGGATTCCCCTGGGTGTCTAGTTTTCAAAAATGTATAGGTTTGCTAGGTTTCCCCAGGTGCCGGCAGAGCTAGGGTTCAAAATCTACAGCTAGGCACTTTGCAAAAAAAGGGTCCGTTTTCACTGTGAAATGTGGTGTGTCCACGTTGCATTTTGGGCCGTTTCCTGTCGCAGGCACTAGGCCTACCCACACAAGTGAGGTACCATTTTTCTTGGAAGACTTTGGGGAATGCGGGGTGTGTGGAATTTTGTGGATCCACGCAGATTCCAGAACTTTCCACCACTGAAATGTGAGGAAAATGTGTTTTTTTTGACAAATTTTGAGGTTTGCAAGGGATTCTGGGTAACAGAACCTGGTGAGAGCCAGACAAGACACCCCAGCCTGGATTTCCCTGGGTGTCTAGTTTTCAAAAATGTATAGGTTTGCTAGGTTTCCCTTGGAGCCAGCAGAGCTAGGGTTCAAAATCTACAGCTAGGCACTTTGCAAAAAAAGGGTCCGTTTTCACTGTGAAAATGTGGTGTGTCCACATTGCGTTTTGGGCTGTTTCCTGTTGCGGGAACTAGGCCTACCCACACAAGTGAGGTACCATTTTTCTCGGAAGACTTTGGGGAATGCGGGGTGGGTGGAATTTTATGGATCCACGCGGATCCACGCAGATTCCACCACAGAAATGTGAGGAAAATCTGTTTTTTTGGACAAATTTTGCGGTTTGCAAGGGATTCTGGGTAACAGAACCTGGTGAGAGCCAGACAAGTCACCCCAGCCTGGATTCCCCACGGTGTCTAGTTTTCAAAAATGTATAGGTTTGCTAGGTTTCTCTTGGTGCCGGCAGAGCTAGGGTTCAAAATCTACAGCTAAGTACTTTGCAAAAAAAGGGTCAGTTTTCACTGTGAAAATGTGGTGTGTCCACGTTGCGTTTTGGGCCGTTTCCTGTTGCGGGCACTAGGCCTACCCACACAAGTGAGGTACCATTTTTCTCGGGAAGCTTTGGGAAACGCTGGGTGGGTGGAATTTTGTGGATCCACGCAGATTCCAGAACTTTCCACCACAGAAATGTGAGGAAAATGTGTTTTTTTGGACACATTTTGAGGTTTGCAAGGGGTTCTGGGTAACAGAACCTGGTGAGAGCCAGTCAAGTCACCCCATCCTAGATTCCCCTGGGTGTCTAGTTTTCAAAAATGTATAGGTTTGCTAGGTTTCCCTAGGTGCCGGCAGAGCTAGGGTTCAAAATCTACAGCTAGGCACTTTGCAAAAAAGGGTCAGTTTTCACTGTAAAAATCAAGTGTGTCCACGTTGCATTTTGAGCCGTTTTCTGTCGCGGGCACTAGGCCTACCCACACAAGTGAGGTACCATTTTTATCGGGAGACTTAGGGTAACACAGAATTGTAGAGCAACTGTTTTTACCTATTGACTTTCGATGCATTTCTGCCTTCCAAATGAAAGACAATGTGTAAAAAAGAAGTCATTTTGAAAAATGACCTATAATTCTCATGCTAGTATGGGTACTCACAATTTTGGAAATGTGCAAATATCTACTGTTTCTAACTTCTATATTTTGTTCTAATTTCAGAAATACATAGGTGTCTTTCATACCGATTTTTCCATGTATATATTTTCCCAAATTACTTGCTATATACCCGGAACATAATAAAAAACCATTGCAAGACGCTGCTTAGTTATTGGCTCTGGGATCGTCGGGTTCGTGGTGAACCTACAAGTCCTATATATCCCCACAACCAGAAAGGTCCAGCGGATGTAACAGTATATTGCTTTTAAACAGCTGTCACAATTAGAAGAAGTTACAGGTGAAAACGTTGGCACAAATGGCTGTTTTTTTCAACTAATTTTCAATTTTTCCTATATTCAACTGTTAGTTTCTATAAAGAAACCTTGAAGGATCTACACAAATGACCCTTTGCTGAATTCAGAATTTTGTCTACTTTTCTAAAATGTATAGCTTTCCAGGATCCATTATTGCTTTCATACCCATTTCTACCATTAACTGGAAGAAGGTTGAAAGCACAAAAAATAGCAAAAATAGGCTATATCCCAGTAAAATGCCAAAACTGTGTAAAAAATGTTGGTTTTCTGACAAAAGTCTGTCAGTCCCTAAAAGCTGGGAAAATGTTGATTTCAGCCCCACAAACCCTGTGTTGATACCATTTGCAGGGAAAAAACCAGACGCTTTCATTTGCAGCACTTTTGTTCCCATTTTTCCCCAAAAACCTAAATTTAGCTGTATTTTGCCTAATTTCTGGGTCCCCTCCAGGGGAATCCACAAACCCTGGGTACCTTTAGAATCCCCATGATGTTGGAAGAAAAGGACGCAAATTTGGCATGGATACCTTATGTGGTCAAAAGGTTACAGGGGCCTAAGCGCAAACTACCCCAAATAGCCAAAAAAAGGCTTAGCACAGGGGGGGAAAGGCCTAGCAGCGAAGGGGTTAAGTTGACCTATTCCTAATTTCGTAAACCTAAGACCTATTCCTAATTTCCTAAACCTAAACTACTAATGCATTGCAATGAATAATGCTTGCTTCTCAACCCCCTTTGCTGCGCCGACTCAGTCTCTCTTTTCAATTCATCGATGCATATTCATCACTGGGAGACTGGGACTGTATGAGCTACATAATGAAAGGCACAGAGAATACTAACTCACTGATATTACTTCCTACCACACTTTTTAGCGACAGGAAAGAGGTGTCTACATGACTTTGTAAAATAATTAGCCCCAGCGAGCTATGATGAGTATGATTAGGTAGTGCCGAGAACCTGGCTAGAGCAAACGTTGTAAACTTAACTTACCTCTGAGTATGAGCAGCATGCTATTTGAAAAAAAAAATATTAGCAATTTAGAAAACAAACACTGAATAATTACTCACCGACATATACAAATGTATAGAGAGGCAACTTCAAAGAGAAAACATGACACAGCACATTGCTGTATATATAACAAAAAGATGATTCGAGAGGTCTTTTCTTTGCTTGTGTTGATTCTTTTATTCAACATCTTCTTAAATGTAAACGACAGTTCAGCACAGCCATGCGTTTCGCCCAACATTTGGACTTCCTCAGGGCTGTAAGTATGACAAATATGACTGTCATTACTGTTACATACACATATATAAGTTTCACACAAACACACATATAAATACGAACAATATAGTGCAAAATCTAGGTATCTTATTGTTTTTGAAATTTTGAAAAATATAAAAAAACATACTGTAATGGTGGAACAATCATTGCACATAAACATATCACTTATTCAATATTTACAACTTGGGCTGTACATTTCTCATATTCTAAGATCCAGACCGAAATCCACATCAAATCTCTATTTACATCCTCAATGTCACCATTTTATACGAGTAAAACCATGTGTGTCACCCATAATTCTATTTAACACAATTGTACTTGAGGAGAAACAAAAGAAAAAACAGTTTCAAAGTTTTTCTTTACTCCCTAGAACACACACTTTTTATCCATCAATTACACAGAGAGCTCCAGTGATTGTCCATCCTCATTGGAAGCAGAATGGATTCGATTCTGCCATTCAATCTATCACATCTAACTCATCTCTATGCTGGGTGGAGAGAAAGGAGAAAACAGAAGAACACACAAAGGGTAACCATACAGATATCAACGCATTGTCCCACTTACCCAGAACAATTAAAATGTGTTGTTCCTAGATATTCATGACTTCTCCCATTTGAATCTACGTCCCCAACTTAAATTCACATCCGTCGTCGGGATCTATAAGTATTATGCATTTGTATGTCCTTGCAAGCTTAGTATGCACAAGATAACAAATTTATAGCACACTAAAGACTGTGTCAAATAAGTCAACACATACATATTCCAGTGCGTTCCATAAACCAATTATAAGTGTCACACTGCAAACCATGCACATGAAGAGACCTCCGAAATTCAACTCGGTGTGTACCTCATCATATACCATTGTTCACCACGTGCCAAACGTTAGAGTCTCAAAAAATGGTCCAGCATGTAATTTAAATTTACAACAAGCCTGCCCGAGCATTCCAAACGTGTCCCAGAACATGAAATTGGTTTGTAGCACAACAAGCACCCCCGTTAGCCAAGTGACATGCATTAAAATATTATATTACGGTCCAGCATGCTAGTTCAAAATTGTGGCAATCGAGCGCAAATCATGCAAGTTGCAACGCAGACTCCAAACACATCAGAGTTAGTCCATATCTACAATTTAGTCCTTTAAATATGAAAGTCGAGTATGTAGTCCGAAGTTAAACCTTTTTTCTGTTCAATCCACATGCCTAAGCTGTATGGACATATAAAACAAGACATGATATAATGCCCCACAGTAACATGGCAAAACACCATACTCAATACCTCAAGGCCAAGTACTGTACTCTATTACATTGCTAATTTTCGGGGGTTGTGTATCCCCACTATGACACACTACATATCCAATAATCAGTCTAATACACCTTTAAACACGAAGAGTTCCAAACAAGTTAGCTCAGAACAAATGATGTTTCCTGACCAATTCGTATAACCTCTCCTCCGTGCATACTGCTCGAGCGTTCCCAAAACTCACCCGTGTTCGGCACATGACGCTACGCAGTACGCCGATGTATTCCAAATTTCGTACAAGCTGCCATTGCTTTTCGGGTGGCCTTAAATATCCATGTAATCTGGGAAACAAATAACAACTAGACCAGGTCGTACAGTGGCGTATCACATGTCTCCTTGCCATTTAGCGACTATGCATACAGACGTCTGATGCAACTTCCGGTGCCGGTCTCTAGAGCGCTGACCTCCTCAGCCAGTGTTACCTAGGGCAAATAGCGGTCCCATCTGCATGCAATAACTATTATCAACAAGTTGCAATTTTTTTAAGCTATAATATGGCCATTATTCAGACTGTTCCACGTACCGCAATACTGTTGTGGGAGCATCATTGTTCCATGCAGTAGTAGTCGTCAAAACATGCCGTATACACGTACTGTAATAGTGATATGAAAGCATTAATGTCGCCTACAGTGTACATTACCAGAACCTTGCAGATGTATCCTTTATGGTACATATCAGCTAGTTCTCAGGGAGGGCACGACCAATCCTAAAATACGTTATCTCGGATCCACATTGAAAATACTAGAATGGCCATTTTCACAAATCTATTACATACAAGCATAACATTCCTTAAGTCAGACATAATTAAGATGAATTTGTGGTGCTTGTAACTTAATCTTTCAAGGAAGCTTAAACAATACAAATGTACGATGTGTAGGAACAGCAATGCTTACAGCCCTTACTGGGACCTACGTTAATCTCAGATTCTTTACAGGAAGTAATGGAGCTCATTGTCTAAATTAAGCCCCTCACACAGACCTTAGTTTGCAAATCCATTTTGCCTCCAATTGACGAAGGGACAATTCTCTGTTGCCCCCCCCCCCCTTTGATTGGGTAGCGCTGAATCAATCGCATGAAATTTAAAATTCGACCTGTTTGTTCTTACCATACATTTGTGCGACACTAAAGAGTATGTTGTATCACCATTCAAGCACGCTCTCCGATGTTCCTGTATACGCGTCTTAAGTAGTCGTATCGTACTGCCCACATAGATCTTACAACACACACAGATAATCACATATACAACCATAACACGACTGGCAATTCATATGGTGTCTGATTGTATAGGTTTTCTTCGTGTTGTATTCAAAGCATTTGGTGTTTAGAGCCAGATGGCAGATATTACATCCTCTACACGGAAAAAAGCCATAGGACACTGTAACCAAGTACCTTGTATCTTATTTCTAGGGCATGTGTAGCTGGGAAAGATCATTTCCCTAATGGTTCTGCATCTCCTGTATATTATACTTGATTTCTGTTCAAGAAGGTGACCTACCACAGGTACTCCCTTTAGCAAACTCCAATGTTTATGTTTATTTAAGATCTTAAAAACCCCCTGATTAAGGGTGGAATTTACTGTAATGAATGAAAGACGTTCCCTTGCATTCCTGCTCCTACTCTTTAGTGTGTCACATCGCTAAACCTTTCTTGCTCGAGCTGCTGTTTGTTTAAGAACAGGTTTCTCATAGCCTCTTTTCATTAACCGTTGAATCACTTGGTCAGTGTGCTTCCTACATTGGTTTTCATCACTGCAATTCCTACGCATGCGGATCATCTCCCCATAGGGGATGGCCCACTTCGTACATGGAGGATGTGCACTTTGAAAGTGTAGCAGGCTATTGACAGCTGTCTCTTTGCGAAAGAGGGTACTGTGCAGACTGTTGTTGCGTACATAGAGTTCTACATCTAAGAATTGAATGCTAGATCTAGACATACTCATAGTGAATCTCACATTGTAAGGGTTGCTGTTCAGATAGGTAAAGTATGATTTAAAATCAATCTCTGTACCCGTCCAGATTATGATAATATCATATATATATCACCCCCAAAAATTGATGTCCTTTAACCATGTTGCAGCTATTGGACCACCCACCCCATGAAGAGATTTGCATACGATGGGGCAAATTTAAAAAATCGTTTTTTTGCTCACCATGCCATTCCAGTTTGAACCCAGCCATATGCAAATCAGTCTTGACCCTGTGCCTCATGGGAACAGTCCAGCCCGAACTGCCAAGCCAGGTCCTCCCTGGACTGGAAACAAGCATCATAGGACCGGTTTCGGGGTTTCACCCCTCTTCAGCCAGGATAGCTTGATTCCAGTGCCATGGAGAGCACGGGACCCACGTCTGGGCATACCCGTCCCACTCGGGGTGACAAATGCAAAAACAACAATTGATGGACAGAATGCAGAACTACACCACTGGATTCAAGCTAGCCTGGCTGAAGAAGGGTGATGCCCTGAAACCGGTCCTAGGATGCTTGTTTCCGGTCCAGGGAGGACCTGGCTTGGCAGTTCGGGCTGGACTGTTCCCACAAGGAACAGGGTCAAGACTGATTTGCATATGGCTGGGTCCAAACTGGGGTGGTGTGGTAAGCAAAAGAATGATGGATTTAACCCAGATCCTTGTGACTGGGGGTGAATGTTTGCATTGTCCAGCATTCCGTCCATCAATTGTTTCTTTTGCATTTGTCGCCCTAAGTGGGAAGGGTATACCCAGACGTGGGTCCCGTGCTCACTACACCACTGGATTCAAGCTAGCCTGGCTGAAGAAGGGTGATGCCCTGAAACCGGTCCTAGGATGCTTGTTTCCGGTCCAGGGAGGACCTGGCTTGGCAGTTCGGGCTGGACTGTTCCCACAAGGAACAGGGTCAAGACTGATTTGCATATGGCTGGGTCCAAACTGGGGTGGTGTGGTGAGCAAAAGAATGATGGATTTAACCCAGATCCTTGTGACTGGGGGTGAATGTTTGCATTGTCCAGCATTCCGTCCATCAATTGTTTCTTTTGCATTTGTCGCCCTAAGTGGGAAGGGTATACCCAGACGTGGGTCCCGTGCTCACTACACCACTGGATTCAAGCTAGCCTGGCTGAAGAAGGGTGATGCCCTGAAACCGGTCCTAGGATGCTTGTTTCCGGTCCAGGGAGGACCTGGCTTGGCAGTTCGGGCTGGACTGTTCCCACAAGGAACAGGGTCAAGACTGATTTGCATATGGCTGGGTCCAAACTGGGGTGGTGTGGTGAGCAAAAGAATGATGGATTTAACCCAGATCCTTGTGGCTGGGGGTGAATGTTTGCATTGTCCAGCATTCCGTCCATCAATTGTTTCTTTTGCATTTGTCGCCCTAAGTGGGAAGGGTATACCCAGACGTGGGTCCCGTGCTCACTACACCACTGGATTCAAGCTAGCCTGGCTGAAGAAGGGTGATGCCCTGAAACCGGTCCTAGGATGCTTGTTTCCGGTCCAGGGAGGACCTGGCTTGGCAGTTCGGGCTGGACTGTTCCCACAAGGAACAGGGTCAAGACTGATTTGCATATGGCTGGGTCCAAACTGGGGTGGTGTGGTGAGCAAAAGAATGATGGATTTAACCCAGATCCTTGTGACTGGGGGTGAATGTTTGCATTGTCCAGCATTCCGTCCATCAATTGTTTCTTTTGCATTTGTCGCCCTAAGTGGGAAGGGTATACCCAGACGTGGGTCCCGTGCTCACTACACCACTGGATTCAAGCTAGCCTGGCTGAAGAAGGGTGATGCCCTGAAACCGGTCCTAGGATGCTTGTTTCTGGTCCAGGGAGGACCTGGCTTGGCAGTTCGGGCTGGACTGTTCCCACAAGGAACAGGGTCAAGACTGATTTGCATATGGCTGGGTCCAAACTGGGGTGGTGTGGTGAGCAAAAGAATGATGGATTTAACCCAGATCCTTGTGACTGGGGGTGAATGTTTGCATTGTCCAGCATTCCGTCCATCAATTGTTTCTTTTGCATTTGTCGCCCTAAGTGGGAAGGGTATACCCAGACGTGGGTCCCGTGCTCACTACACCACTGGATTCAAGCTAGCCTGGCTGAAGAAGGGTGATGCCCTGAAACCGGTCCTAGGATGCTTGTTTCCGGTCCAGGGAGGACCTGGCTTGGCAGTTCGGGCTGGACTGTTCCCACAAGGAACAGGGTCAAGACTGATTTGCATATGGCTGGGTCCAAACTGGGGTGGTGTGGTGAGCAAAAGAATGATGGATTTAACCCAGATCCTTGTGACTGGGGGTGAATGTTTGCATTGTCCAGCATTCCGTCCATCAATTGTTTCTTTTGCATTTGTCGCCCTAAGTGGGAAGGGTATACCCAGACTTGGGTCCCGTGCTCACTACACCACTGGATTCAAGCTAGCCTGGCTGAAGAAGGGTGATGCCCTGAAACCGGTCCTAGGATGCTTGTTTCCGGTCCAGGGAGGACCTGGCTTGGCAGTTCGGGCTGGACTGTTCCCACAAGGAACAGGGTCAAGACTGATTTGCATATGGCTGGGTCCAAACTGGGGTGGTGTGGTGAGCAAAAGAATGATGGATTTAACCCAGATCCTTGTGACTGGGGGTGAATGTTTGCATTGTCCAGCATTCCGTCCATCAATTGTTTCTTTTGCATTTGTCGCCCTAAGTGGGAAGGGTATACCCAGACGTGGGTCCCGTGCTCACTACACCACTGGATTCAAGCTAGCCTGGCTGAAGAAGGGTGATGCCCTGAAACCGGTCCTAGGATGCTTGTTTCCGGTCCAGGGAGGACCTGGCTAGGCAGTTCGGGCTGGACTGTTCCCACAAGGAACAGGGTCAGGGCTGATTTGCATATGGCTGGGTCCAAACTGGGGTGGTGTGGTGAGCAAAAGAATGATGGATTTAACCCAGATCCTTGTGACTGGGGGTGAATGTTTGCATTGTCCAGCATTCCGTCCATCAATTGTTTCTTTTGCATTTGTCGCCCTAAGTGGGAAGGGTATACCCAGACGTGGGTCCCGTGCTCACTACACCACTGGATTCAAGCTAGCCTGGCTGAAGAAGGGTGATGCCCTGAAACCGGTCCTAGGATGCTTGTTTCCGGTCCAGGGAGGACCTGGCTTGGCAGTTCGGGCTGGACTGTTCCCACAAGGAACAGGGTCAAGACTGATTTGCATATGGCTGGGTCCAAACTGGGGTGGTGTGGTGAGCAAAAGAATGATGGATTTAACCCAGATCCTTGTGACTGGGGGTGAATGTTTGCATTGTCCAGCATTCCGTCCATCAATTGTTTCTTTTGCATTTGTCGCCCTAAGTGGGAAGGGTATACCCAGACGTGGGTCCCGTGCTCACTACACCACTGGATTCAAGCTAGCCTGGCTGAAGAAGGGTGATGCCCTGAAACCGGTCCTAGGATGCTTCTTTCCGGTCCAGGGAGGACCTGGCTTGGCAGTTCGGGCTGGACTGTTCCCACAAGGAACAGGGTCAAGACTGATTTGCATATGGCTGGGTCCAAACTGGGGTGGTGTGGTGAGCAAAAGAATGATGGATTTAACCCAGATCCTTGTGACTGGGGGTGAATGTTTGCATTGTCCAGCATTCCGTCCATCAATTGTTTCTTTTGCATTTGTCGCCCTAAGTGGGAAGGGTATACCCAGACGTGGGTCCCGTGCTCACTACACCACTGGATTCAAGCTAGCCTGGCTGAAGAAGGGTGATGCCCTGAAACCGGTCCTAGGATGCTTGTTTCCGGTCCAGGGAGGACCTGGCTTGGCAGTTCGGGCTGGACTGTTCCCACAAGGAACAGGGTCAAGACTGATTTGCATATGGCTGGGTCCAAACTGGGGTGGTGTGGTGAGCAAAGAATGATGGATTTAACCCAGATCCTTGTGACTGGGGGTGAATGTTTGCATTGTCCAGCATTCCGTCCATCAATTGTTTCTTTTGCATTTGTCGCCCTAAGTGGGAAGGGTATACCCAGACGTGGGTCCCGTGCTCACTACACCACTGGATTCAAGCTAGCCTGGCTGAAGAAGGGTGATGCCCTGAAACCGGTCCTAGGATGCTTGTTTCCGGTCCAGGGAGGACCTGGCTTGGCAGTTCGGGCTGGACTGTTCCCACAAGGAACAGGGTCAAGACTGATTTGCATATGGCTGGGTCCAAACTGGGGTGGTGTGGTGAGCAAAAGAATGATGGATTTAACCCAGATCCTTGTGACTGGGGGTGAATGTTTGCATTGTCCAGCATTCCGTCCATCAATTGTTTCTTTTGCATTTGTCGCCCTAAGTGGGAAGGGTATACCCAGACGTGGGTCCCGTGCTCACTACACCACTGGATTCAAGCTAGCCTGGCTGAAGAAGGGTGATGCCCTGAAACCGGTCCTAGGATGCTTGTTTCCGGTCCAGGGAGGACCTGGCTTGGCAGTTCGGGCTGGACTGTTCCCACAAGGAACAGGGTCAAGACTGATTTGCATATGGCTGGGTCCAAACTGGGGTGGTGTGGTGAGCAAAAGAATGATGGATTTAACCCAGATCCTTGTGACTGGGGGTGAATGTTTGCATTGTCCAGCATTCCGTCCATCAATTGTTTCTTTTGCATTTGTCGCCCTAAGTGGGAAGGGTATACCCAGACGTGGGTCCCGTGCTCACTACACCACTGGATTCAAGCTAGCCTGGCTGAAGAAGGGTGATGCCCTGAAACCGGTCCTAGGATGCTTGTTTCCGGTCCAGGGAGGACCTGGCTTGGCAGTTCGGGCTGGACTGTTCCCACAAGGAACAGGGTCAAGACTGATTTGCATATGGCTGGGTCCAAACTGGGGTGGTGTGGTGAGCAAAAGAATGATGGATTTAACCCAGATCCTTGTGACTGGGGGTGAATGTTTGCATTGTCCAGCATTCCGTCCATCAATTGTTTCTTTTGCATTTGTCGCCCTAAGTGGGAAGGGTATACCCAGACGTGGGTCCCGTGCTCACTACACCACTGGATTCAAGCTAGCCTGGCTGAAGAAGGGTGATGCCCTGAAACCGGTCCTAGGATGCTTGTTTCCGGTCCAGGGAGGACCTGGCTTGGCAGTTCGGGCTGGACTGTTCCCACAAGGAACAGGGTCAAGACTGATTTGCATATGGCTGGGTCCAAACTGGGGTGGTGTGGTGAGCAAAAGAATGATGGATTTAACCCAGATCCTTGTGACTGGGGGTGAATGTTTGCATTGTCCAGCATTCCGTCCATCAATTGTTTCTTTTGCATTTGTCGCCCTAAGTGGGAAGGGTATACCCAGACGTGGGTCCCGTGCTCACTACACCACTGGATTCAAGCTAGCCTGGCTGAAGAAGGGTGATGCCCTGAAACCGGTCCTAGGATGCTTGTTTCCGGTCCAGGGAGGACCTGGCTTGGCAGTTCGGGCTGGACTGTTACCACAAGGAACAGGGTCAGGGCTGATTTGCATATGGCTGGGTCCAAACTGGGGTGGTGTGGTGAGCAAAAGAATGATGGATTTAACCCAGATCCTTGTGACTGGGGGTGAATGTTTGCATTGTCCAGCATTCCGTCCATCAATTGTTTCTTTTGCATTTGTCGCCCTAAGTGGGAAGGGTATACCCAGACGTGGGTCCCGTGCTCACTACACCACTGGATTCAAGCTAGCCTGGCTGAAGAAGGGTGATGCCCTGAAACCGGTCCTAGGATGCTTGTTTCCGGTCCAGGGAGGACCTGGCTTGGCAGTTCGGGCTGGACTGTTCCCACAAGGAACAGGGTCAAGACTGATTTGCATATGGCTGGGTCCAAACTGGGGTGGTGTGGTGAGCAAAAGAATGATGGATTTAACCCAGATCCTTGTGACTGGGGGTGAATGTTTGCATTGTCCAGCATTCCGTCCATCAATTGTTTCTTTTGCATTTGTCGCCCTAAGTGGGAAGGGTATACCCAGACGTGGGTCCCGTGCTCACTACACCACTGGATTCAAGCTAGCCTGGCTGAAGAAGGGTGATGCCCTGAAACCGGTCCTAGGATGCTTGTTTCCGGTCCAGGGAGGACCTGGCTTGGCAGTTCGGGCTGGACTGTTCCCACAAGGAACAGGGTCAAGACTGATTTGCATATGGCTGGGTCCAAACTGGGGTGGTGTGGTGAGCAAAAGAATGATGGATTTAACCCAGATCCTTGTGACTGGGGGTGAATGTTTGCATTGTCCAGCATTCCGTCCATCAATTGTTTCTTTTGCATTTGTCGCCCTAAGTGGGAAGGGTATACCCAGACGTGGGTCCCGTGCTCACTACACCACTGGATTCAAGCTAGCCTGGCTGAAGAAGGGTGATGCCCTGAAACCGGTCCTAGGATGCTTGTTTCCGGTCCAGGGAGGACCTGGCTTGGCAGTTCGGGCTGGACTGTTCCCACAAGGAACAGGGTCAAGACTGATTTGCATATGGCTGGGTCCAAACTGGGGTGGTGTGGTGAGCAAAAGAATGATGGATTTAACCCAGATCCTTGTGACTGGGGGTGAATGTTTGCATTGTCCAGCATTCCGTCCATCAATTGTTTCTTTTGCATTTGTCGCCCTAAGTGGGAAGGGTATACCCAGACGTGGGTCCCGTGCTCACTACACCACTGGATTCAAGCTAGCCTGGCTGAAGAAGGGTGATGCCCTGAAACCGGTCCTAGGATGCTTGTTTCCGGTCCAGGGAGGACCTGGCTTGGCAGTTCGGGCTGGACTGTTCCCACAAGGAACAGGGTCAAGACTGATTTGCATATGGCTGGGTCCAAACTGGGGTGGTGTGGTGAGCAAAAGAATGATGGATTTAACCCAGATCCTTGTGACTGGGGGTGAATGTTTGCTTTGTCCAGCATTCCGTCCATCAATTGTTTCTTTTGCATTTGTCCTTGTGATCCCTGGCCTCCTAGGCTGCAAGAGCTGCACTAAAAGTAAAGGGAAAACAGGGCTGTGAGAGCCCAAACAGACCCTCCTCCTGGATCTCTGAACATTGAGGCACAATAGTACATACAGTGACAATGACCTGGAGGTGCCTGTAGGAATCTGTGTTAGCAGGGTCTCTTATTATTTCATGTGTAGAGGCGAAAGCACAATTTGAAAGGCACAAGCATTCCAAGCCTTCCTGCAGCGAACCACTGAAGCAAAAGTGTGAGAGGACTGCCTTCTCCTTTTCTTCTGAGCTGTTGAGAAAGGTAAGTACTGCAGGGTACGAGTGCAGGGAATATGTGCAAGGAATTGCATAAGGAAGAGTGTGTCTCTTAGATCAAAATCACACATTTACAGGATCTTTTTCTATGTAAACATAAATCTGTTCCAAATTGAAGTGCATTTCCAGACCCATATGCAGGCCTCAGTTTCACTTTCAGAATATGAGGGAGTGCCACAGCTCAAGCGTGAAGTAGCCTCAGAAAGCTCTTTTGTGTATCTTTGATGTCATAACATGGGTTACAGCAGGTCAGGAGTGAGGTGCATTGGGTAATTTATTTACTAGAATGATTTTTATGCATATAAACATAAATCTGTTCTAAATTGAAGTGCATTTCCCGAGCCATTGTCAGGCCTCAGTTTCACTTCTAGAATATGAGGAGGTGCCACAGCAGCTCGAGTGAAGTGCCTACAGAAAGCTCTTTTATGTATCATTGATGGCATAACATAGGTTACTGCAGGTCAGGAGTAAGGTGCATAAGGTAACCATTTTACATAACTTATCCAATACTGATTTTCATTTCACAAATCATTATTTCCAGGAGCGATTGTATAATAGTATCACTTAAAATAAATCAATACTGTATGCACAGAATGCATTATAGTGGTAAACAAAAACATAGAACTGGAAGCAAGAGTCCTCATAACATGGAACTTTATTTTATCCCTCAAGGTGAAGCTGTAGTGTTGTGGGCTCCCGGTGGTATTACAGGTCAGATTTGAAGAGCACTGTTGGTGCTGTTTAGATCCCAAGATTAAATTCATAGGTCACTATTTGAGTACATTGTCATAGCGGTGTAGACCAATGTAAGGCCTCTTATTCAGTTTTTGGGGCAGTCATTGGTAACTGCTTAGCTAATTGGTGATTAACTATTGATTATCACTTGTGTCCAAGTGCCAGGGGTATTGCTGTACTGCACATTGACTGTCAAGCATTCCTGTATGGCGTGGTTGAGCAATTAAAGTGTAATATAGGAAGTGATGATAGTTTGGAAATCTTATTTAGTAAAACACAAATACATAGCACTCATTAAAAGTTATTGTCCAGTTAGGGTTATGTACTATATATTATAGAGAAAAATGTAGAACAGCAAAAACAAACATAGACTCTTAAACAGAAGCCCCTGCTGCCATTTTGGGTGGGAATGTCACCCTAACCAGTTTAATAGCACTTACACAGTAAGGTGGTACAGTTCCGAACACCATGACATCAAAGCACAATGCTGTTTTAGTGTAGGAATACTTTGGACCTCAGTCTTAAGCTATTAGCTCATGTGAGTCAGGCCCACGTCAATGCCATAAGTGCCATTTACTTGGTAAGCCTGAGGCTTTTTTCATGTTTAAACCATTTATTTTGCTACTTTGGAAAACTGTTTTCTTGTGAAAATGCCACAACAATAGGCACAGTTCATATATTATGCCCCTTGTGTTAAAAGGTCCTCCAACTGCCGCTTAGTTAACCCATGGGGGTTGACTAAACTATTTTCTATCTGCATTAGTACTTTTGCTTGCTGTTTTTTAATCTTGCAGTGATTGTATAGTAATGATGGCACTTCCTGTGATATCATTGTGGTCAAAGGTCATGTGTCATCACTTCCTGTACTGTCATGGGGCTGAGTGGTCCAAATGGTGTATGCTGTCACTTCCGATACCTCTGGCATTTTGGTGAATTTACATATTCTATAACAGAGAACCTTCCAGTCTCTTTGCAGAGAATCCTTTAACCCTATCTAGCACTCAGTAAAGTCAGTGACTTGTGCCTAGATTATGAATAAGGGTCCCAGTTATCTGTTTTTACAGATTTTTACAGATAAATACAGTCAGAAATGATCTATTTTCCTGTCTGTATTTATTTTTAAATATGGAAAAATACAGTAAATAGGTTTTCTTCTGGATAACTCTCACTACTGTCAATCATTTGTAGTAGGTTAATAGCTGTTGCGACTGACAGGTAGGGGAGTTAAAAAGAAAAAAGATTTCCTAATGAAGCTAAAATAACTGCAGGAGAACATCTGTTTAAGCTGTTCTATGATGCAAATGATCACAGATGACTGTATTGCACTGTACATGGCTAAAACTCTTTGAACCTTCAAACATGGGTAAGCATATGTTGGTTAAATTAACATGGAAATATATCCACTGAAGCTTCGTTTTATATACAAAGCATACAATAAATATGGATAAATTCAGTTAAAATTAGCAAAATGTTAATATGGATAAATACAGACGGAAATGTCAAAAAAATAAATACCATAAAACTGGGAGCCCGAATTATGAATGCCTCATTTATTAACAATCCTTACACAAACATCTGTGCACACAAAGAGAACAATCAAAAGTGCTGCGATGATTATTGCACCTTATAAGTAACGCACACAATAAAACCACACCTTTGAATATTTTGCTCCAGTAAATTTGGCAGTTAGGGGAAAGGCCTGGTTAATACCGGGACAATTAGTGCAGGAAGGACCAAAATATGCAGTTATACCCCATTTTTGTGAGCTCAACTTTTAATAGGTAGTTTTGATCACACCTGTTAAATTCCAAACCCTGGAGTATTGGTTTTTAATGGGTGAGATGAATACACACTACCTTCTGGGCGTTTGTAATTGAGGTCTAAATGTGTATTCAAATGTTTTTAATTTCTCCTCTGTACAGCTGTTACTAACATCTAAGAATGCATTTGAAGAGAATGTGTGATTACACTCAGACAAGGCATTTTCAGCATTTATAACATTCAAGTAGTGGTCCCAGTGAGACCTCTGTGTATTCTGGTACTTTCAGTTTTTATTTCACATCAATTTTTGTAGTCAGTTGTTGGGCCCCATTGAGACCCAAGCATATTTTGGTACTTGCAGCCTTTCGCATCCCATTGTACCATATATTTACCTCAATTTGAAGTCATTATCACATCACATTACAAGTAACCTTTCTATGTTTGTTTCACAGTTTTTAACAATCTTCAGAGGGACTCACCTTTCAACAGTTGCTCTATCTTGCTTGTTTGAACCAGAAACGTCATTGAAACTTGAATGATATAATACTTAAGAAAAGATGCCGCATTTTCATCAATGCTGAGAAAATCAAGCAACTCCAAAGGCCTGATTCACAAGGGTAAATTTACATTTTTGAGTAAGTTTACTTTTTGTATATATTCACAAACTACGAGTTAATAGTAAGTTTGCGACTGCAGAGGGGTGGAGAACTCCGCACATAAATAGATAGGACATTTCTATCTCTGCATTCGTAAGCTTACTATTAACTCGTAGTTTGTGAATACCAAAAAAGTGAAAAAATTACACAAAAGTGTAAGTTTACCTTTGTGAATCAGGCCCCAAGTGAATAGTTTTATAATGATCTCTCTTGATGTTCAGAGAAAGTAATCATTCAGCCAACACCCTATTTTGCTTCCCTTCCAAAGTAGTTACCCCTGGCAGCTGACCAATTACCGAGACAACATGGAAGTTGTGATGCTCCCGGAGATGCATATACATGTATATGGGAAACATAGTGCACTCTACAACACTTACCTTCTGAGTACAGAACGTTATTTCTGATGTAATTATTTGGAAAGCAAAGTCTACAATTTTTTCAGATGAACTGAACAGTACATAGCCGTTTTTAAGGAGGCAAGAGGATTGCACATATTTCAAGGAAAAATGTTAATAGACCATATTTTCGATGGAAAGTCCCTAGAGAGTGACACCATTCACACCATTGAGCAAATGTGTATTTGAAAACAGACATAATTTTTTATTGAGTGTGAAAAATTATGCTGTCTTTTCCAAGAACGTATGCATTTTCATGGCTGAGACGTAAATGTGTGCGTAACTTTGGAATTGTTGAAATAATGCAGTCTGTCTAGGATAATGACAAGTTTGGATATCCTTCGTCAAAGATGTTGAAACCCAAACTCTTCTATAAAAACTTTAAAGGATGCATTAATATCGTCAAATTGCTTTAACCTATTCTGTCTTTTACATCCCTCAAAGCAATTAGAAAGTAAAATGTTTTATTCCTGCTTTATTGATTACGCAGCATTTGATTCTATGGACTTATCTACTCTCTGGGCAAAATTGACAGCTTGGGGAATAGATCAATGTTTTGTCACAATAATTGGGCTTCTGTATACAGGAGTTGGCCTAACGGCTAGGGCGGTCGACCTCGAATCTGGGGAACTGGGTTCGAGTCTAGGCAATGACGCTGAACATCCTGTGATTCTGGGCAAATCACTTAATCTCCCTGTGCCTAACAAAAATGAATGTGTCCTCATGTAACGCAACTGGTGCTATGTAAAGCGCTCTGATACCTGAATCCTTCGGGTCAAGTTCGCGCTATATAAAACTCCGTAAAAAAAAATAAAAAAAAGTTGGTCAAAGTGAGATTAGACAAGTTGAAATGGTGATGTGTGTGGGTTCCTGTGCTTTTTAACATATTTTTGGCAGATGTCCTGACTATGATATCGGGAAAAAAATAGTTTCTGCCTAAAATGGAATCAATGACTTAATTGGTCTTGACACATGTGAACTCTACTTGATAATTATTGGCCTGTCAAAATGTTTGAGGACAAACAAGCTCACAAACCACTAACAAAGATGGAATTAAGTCACGAAAACTAGTTTATTAGACCTGACCTTTTTTGCAGGTTTATCCCCAAACTTTTGCCATTTGCCTCTTATTTTTCTGACCTGTTTTTGTTGGCTTTAGGACACTGGGCACTTTACCACTGCTAATCGGTGCT
This sequence comes from Calotriton arnoldi, assembly GCA_963921515.1. Taxonomy (NCBI): domain Eukaryota; kingdom Metazoa; phylum Chordata; class Amphibia; order Caudata; family Salamandridae; genus Calotriton; species Calotriton arnoldi. Next base: position 117,683 of record CAWUFW010020634.1, on the reverse strand, counting down.
AAAGTGCATATGCTCTCTGAGTAAATAGTGATTATTACTGGTTATCCATGATTGGCATATTTGATTTACTGGTAAGTCCCTAGTAATGTGCACTGTGTGTGCCCAGGGCCTGTAAATCAAATGCTACTAGTGGGCCACCAGCACTGGTTGTGTCACCCACACCAGTAGCATTTCAAATGTGTCTCAGACTTGCCACAATAGTGTCTGCGTGCACAGTTTTTAACTGCCCTGTCGACCTGGCAAGTTCCCCCCACTTGCCAGGCCCTAACCTTCCTTTTTTTTTTACATGTAAGACACCTCTAAGTTAGGCCCAAGGTAACCCCGTGGCCAGGGTGCAGTGTATGTGAAACGTAGGACATGTGCTGGTGTGTTTTATATGTCCTGATAGTGAAATATTGTGTATTTCATTTTTCACTATAGCAAGGACTAGCGCTCCCATATGCTATCATTGGGGCTGCACTGTTACATTTTACATGTGTAACTTTCAATTGGGAACAGCTAGAGATTTGGAGTTTAGGCTCTCTGAACTCAGAATTTAATAACATACCTTTTAGTAAAGGTGTTTTTTAAATTGGGTGTTGGAAAATGTCACTTTTAGAAAGTGGACATTTTCTTGTTTAACCATCCTGTGTACCTCTGCCTGTTTGTGTATCACCGTCTGGTTTTGGAGTGACAGGAGCTGGGGATGTGCATTCACGCTAGACAGTCACTAAGAGTTTGAGGTGTGCCCTGCCTTTCCTGGGTGACTCATAGCCGGGCTGAATAGACCTTTCTGCATTTAGAGTGGTGGGAGGAGTTTTCACTAGCACCTGAATAGGCTGTGTCTGCTCTGCAAAATGCTGTCTTCCCCTCCTGCAGTGAAGCTGGGTCAGGGAGGACCAAACTGTTTTTTACTGAGCTCAGAGACTCTTGAAACAAAGAATACAAAGAGAAAATGGGGTATAAATATTAGAACTAGAACCCCAGAACTTTAGATTACTTCTGGAATCAAGAGGAACCTCTGCCAAGAAAGAAGAGCTAAAGAGCTATGAGGAGGAGTATTGCCCCTTGCTGTGTGTTGCTTTGTTGGGCTGGCCTGCAGTTGCTGCTTCTGCTAAGTAGTGGACAAAGACTGGGCTTTGCTTTGAAACCTGCTTGAGAAGATTCTCCAAGGGCTTGTGGTGCTTGCCTCCTGTTCTGAAGTCTCAGGGCCACAAAGACTTCACCCACAGCTTCATGGAACTCCACTGCTGGGAGTTCTGACCTGCCAGGAGGTGCCTATTTCACTTCTTGGCTCTGTAGGTTGTTCCTGCTACAGGAAGCTGCCAAGAACTAAAGTTCTGAAGGAAATCGATGCTTCGCCCTCCTTGCGGCTGAATTTTCTGATGCAGCAACGCTGTGCGGGAGAAATTCCCGACACACAGCCCTGTGCAGCTGAAACATTGACACAGTGCCTGCCAGTGGCCTGAGAAACCACCTCACGCCGAGTCCCGTGCACTGATCTCCGACGCTGAGGATCACCACACCAACTCCAACGCAAGCCCTGTTGGGTGACAAGAAGAAATGAAGTATTACATTGACGGCGGATAGAGGAATCGATGCAGCCCCTGGTTTTCCGTCGCCGCATCGCCTCCAGCGAGTCTGGATTTTCCACACATCACACCTGTGTGCCCTGCAGTATGAAACCGATGCATCACCTCCCCGCACAGTAAGAAACAGACGCATCACCTCCTCTCCAGTAAGGAACCGATGCATCACCTCCCCTGCGTGGCAATAATCAACTGACGCATCACTTCCCCTGGAGCAAGGAACCAACGCATCACCTTTCCTGCTCGTAAGGAACCGACGCATCGCCTTCCCTGGTGCTGTTTTTGCTTCTGATTTTGACACATCCTAGGTACTTTGTGATGAAAGTGATGCATCCAAAGTTTCCTATGGACAGAATTGTTTTTCCCTTTTAAAAGTCATAGTTTGATATCCGTATGTTGGATTTTTGTTGTTTGGTCTGGTTACCTCTGTAGTTTAGCCTGACTGCTCTGTGCCAAGCTACCAGAAGGTGAGCACAGGCAAACGTAGGTGTGTACTTTACTCAGCCTGACTAGAAGGAAGGGTCCTTACTTGGACAGGGTGTATACCACTGCCAACTAGAGACCCCCATTTCTAACATAGTTTATATATGCAACATATTATTATGTCCAGAGGCGTAGCAATAGCCCCCGCAGCCCCTGCGGCGCGGGGGGCCCCCGAACTCCAGGGGGCCCCCTCCAGCACTGTGAACCATGGCTGGAAAGGCCCCGGGAGGCTAAGAGGGTGGAGACCGGTTTTGTTACTGGCGGCCGATTTCGCATTGTTGCAAAATCGGCCCCAAGGGCCAGTAACAAATTTATCAGCCCAGTCACTTTCCAGCCCGGGCGTCAGGGCAGTGCAGGCGTGAGTCGGACGCAGACAAACCGAAGTCCGACTTTCATTTCCACTACATCAGTCATTGTGGAGATAAAAGACAGACAACGGCCTCTGTGCTCACATGGTGACAGATGGTGATGTGGGCAGTTATAGAGAATGGAATGCCATTGCCCGCCCAGAGCTGGAAATGCTGCCACCTGGTCATACGAAGGTGGAACAGTTTCTTGGTCTATTTTGTAACGGGGAATGAGATTGGAGACTGGTGGGTAAGTGATGGAACACATTTTACTTGTTGTCATTGCAGGCCATATTTCCTCCCTCCTAATGCATTTCAGAATATTTTCTGCATTACCCTAAGTTGAAACTATTGACGTATGTCATCAAGGTCATTTGAACGTTGTTCTTTTACTCTCTCTGTGCCTCGTTACATTGGCACAGCCCCCTTTCTAGATGAAGCCATCCATAGTGTCACTTGGAAAAAGCTCTACATACTCCCTTGTGTGCACCATGTGGGGTAGCAGTTAGAGGTGGGCGAGCCAACAAATTAACGGAGTGAGCCAAGTCAAGGGTCTGGCTTGGCCCTACGAGCTCATATACGAGCCAAGCCCTCGAAATGTTTCCATGTAAATCATGCCATAAACCTCACGTAAAACATGACAAAGTCTTTTCACAGTTCTAAAAAGTGTATTTCTTTAACATGCAGTGCTTTGACATTACATTACATTATATCACTGCACCGAAAAGGTACTTATTAAAAGTGATATTTTTAAAGCACGAACCTAGGATCGTTCCTGCATGACCCTGGCGACAATGTAATTAAGGAACTAAAAGGCAAGTCAGTTATGTACACCCTGTATGCCGCCCAGATTCTTACAGATAGTGCAACATTATTGCCCATTAAGTTAAACACAATTATTTTTAGTACTGCTGGTATTCTGAACTCGTGTATTTGAAGGTGCTTTCATATGCGGCAAGGATCGGGGAAATTACATATTTGACAAAAACCACACAATTTGGTTAAGTGGGGAAGCTAGGATTAATCCCATGTTTTCTAGTTTCACTTCGTACAAATCAACCACTAAATCGGTGTCTGTTGCTCCGTTTTACCTCAAATATTGATGCTTTGCTTTTAACTCTTTGTGCAAGAAGATATAGCGAACACGGAAGGCAGAAACAACATGAAAACTCAGCTCGTTTTGGGCTCAAGCTACCAGGAGGACCTCAAGCAGAGCAGAGCCATGCATATGGCTCGAGCTTCAAGTTGCTCGCCCACCTCTAGTAGTAGTTGTGCTGCTCAAACTGAGCCAGAGCCATGCATATGGCTCGAGCTTCAAGTTGCTCGCCCACCTCTAGTAGTAGTTGTGCTGCTCTGTTTTTTTGTGTTGTGATGATCATTACCTCAGCCGTCACTGATTGAGCACTTGCTTCAAAGTCGCATCCAGCGCCGGACTGGCAGTAGCAGGTACCGGACCTTACCCTGTGAGGCTGGAAGGGTGGTGGGCCGGTTTTGTGACAGGGCTGATTTTGACTGAATGGGGGGCAATGGATGGCTGCCAGCACTCACTTTCAGCCTCCAGGGGACTCGAGTGAGTCGGGCCAAACTCTGCGCTGCACAATACAATCCTGCCACCCAGGGGCATATTTACAACGAAGTGGCGGAGTGTGGCGTTAGCCTCCTTGGCTTAACGCCACGCTCCGCCACTTCTGAAACGCAGGGCTGCACCATATTTACAACAATATGGTGCAGCCCTGTGTTACTCCCTGCGCTGGCGCTAGATTTAGCAGCCTAGTGCCAACACAGGCACCCTTGCACCATAGGGGAAGATTGTTTAGGTGCAGGAAGGTGTCCCTTCCTGCACATAAACAATCTTTAAATAGCGTTCTGTCACTTCTATGTGTGCTGCTTAATGCAGCACACATAGAAGTTACAAAATGCCATTTTTTTAAAAGATTGTTTATGTGCAGGAAGGGACACCTTCATTCACATAAACAATCATTGGGGTTTTGCTATTTCTATGTGTGCTGCACAAAGCAGCACACATGAAAACAGCAAAAACGAGGAGAAATAAAGCTTTTTTCCCCGTTTTGCCTGTTTAAGACTAGGTTTTCCCTGGTCTTAATTTTGATGCTGCCTCCTATTTACGCTGCCCTTGTAATAGGGGGCAGCATCAAAATCAATGGGTGTTGCAGTGGAACGCCCACCACAACACCCATTGCCCTCCCCTTTCACGCTAAGTGTAGCGTGAAAGGGGGCCTTATTTACAAGGCAGTGTAACGCTGCCTTGTAAATAAGGCGAAGCACATATCGCCACACTAACAGTGGGGCTTGTAATATGCCCCCAGTATCACATTTAGAGGTCCTCCAGGGTCCTCCTCTGCTCACGTTAATGAGGCTAGTTAGGAAGTATTTTTCTTGAAATTCGAATCGTATTAAGCAAGCTGAGAATCATGTAACTGTAAAGTGTTTCTGTATGATGTTTCAGATCTGGAAAGCAAAGGGCTTTCACTTTATCACTTAATTCGAGTTAATTGGACTAGTACAAATATCAACAAATTAATCAGTATAATTACGAACTGTGGTTCCAACATTGCAGAGTCCTCCTTGCAGTGGTCAGGCCCGCTCACTGCATTTGCTCGCTGCTTACTATATAGGGGCTAGGTTGACATAATTTGCCAGGGCTGCTTTGGGGTCCCACTCCTGCCCTGCTGTGCACGGCGGCAAGCCACTGGCCTGAGAGCTCCTTACTGGGTCCAGAGCGTGGGGGGCCCCACTTCATGTACTTTGCAGGGGGGGCCCCCTAAAGTTTCGTTACGCCACTGATTATGTCTGCCTTGGGATCACATTCCAATCAAGGAATTCCTACCCACATTGTGATATGAGTATATCTTGAATCATGGCAATAGCTGGAGCTTTGTTAAGTTTAGCTTTTCTTTTCAGTGGGTTGTGCTCTGCCCCTTTGTTTTCGGCTTTCAAATGTCAATTATTTAAATTTTGCCTTTGGGTGCAGCAGCTTAGGAATGGAGTACGTATAAAGTGATGCTGAAACTGGGGAATACCTGCCTGTGGTGCATGTTAGGTGGAAGATCTTCAAATCCACCCTGTGTGGTTTGGCTCGAGATGGAAATGGTTTCTCTTTTTTATCAGATTGTATTAGTTTTGTTAATCTTCTTGTTCCACTGAGGCTGGTCCATTACTATATTGACCTCACCCTCAGCATCAGGGACGGACTGGCCGTAGCGGGCACCGGGCGTTTCCCCGGTGGGCCGCTAGGTTGGGGGCCGGTTTTGGGCCCCAGGGGGCCGTTTTTGTAACCGGGGGCCCGCAATATCGGCCCCCGGTAACCAAATCAGCTGAAACCGGGCCTAGGAACAAGCTCGGCCCTCCCCCCCAGGAGGGCCGCCCGAGCTGTTTGCCAGGGCCGGTTTCGGTTCCCAGTCCGGCCCTGCATGCATTATATCCTCCTGGTGACAATATTGTTTCTGTGAAGACATCATTGCATATTCCATGTACCCGCTAATTTCCGGAAATGAGCTGCTAATTCTGGGTAATTTTAACCTACCTTGGAACCAATGCCTGGGCCAAGAGGTAACCATGCTGCCGACATTCCCAAATGGATCCTACAGGGGATCAATATTGGACCTCATAATAGCCTCGCCATCACCCCACAGACATCCAACTGGTCTGACAACCTCCAGATCCTCTTTCTCCTATACTTTTCATCCTCGAGCAATCAACGCAAGATGAAGCTCCGCATATGGAGTATAGATACCAAAAAGATCTCATATACACTCTCTGCTCCATCATCAAATCTACCATCTCCAAAATTGAAATCACAGACTACATCTCAGCCTTAGTGCTACATTACAATGCTACTCTAACTGAATTAACTCACAAATGTGTGCCCTTAAGAAGACAAAGATTAAAGACAAAAAGTTCTCAAACACTGGACTCTGACGATCTTTGCTCAGATAGAAAATATATATGCTCTCTAGAGCGCTGTTGGAGCAAAACTATCTTCCCAAACCTGAAAGCCCACATACGAACCTCCAACAAGACCTACCATGCTGATATTTTTAAACTCAAAGACGTGTTCTTTAAAAATAAATGGAAAGAAGCAAAAAAACAACCATTAGAAAATACTTAGGATACATAACACACAAAGGTTAACCAAACAACAACACCCTCACCACCAACCAGTAGTCAAGTCTCGCTAGCCCAAGCTGAAGTATTCAAACTTTAGATATAAATAGAATGAAAACCTTAACTTCTATGGAATTTCTTACAGATACCATCCCAAAGAGCCTAAAATAATGAATACTCTTATTATCTTATTGATGCTACTACTTTAGACTGCATCAGTGTTTTCATGAAAGCAACAAGCTATGCCTTGGACCAGCTACCTCCCAACAATGCAAAATCCTCTATGCAAGCACTTATTTCAGATTGACTTGTCATCATAAACTCTTCCCACTGACAAGATATTGTACCCACATTGTACACAAAAGGGTACAGTCACCCTCATTTGGAAAACTCCAGAAGCTGATCCCAATTATAATGACAACTATTGTCACATGTCTGGCATACTGTTTGAGGGCCAACCTCCTGGAGCATTGTGTTGGTGCACAACTCAACTTGAACATAAAAGACCACTTTAAACCAAACAACATCCAATCAAGGTTCAGAAAAGGGCACAGCACTGACATCACCATGCTTGAAGTAGGTGATAATGCCCTTCAAACCATTGATGAAGGTGAAACTTGCACACTATCTCTATGGGATCTCATCAGAGCATTTGATGCAGTCATGATGTGTAAATTCCTTGAGGAATGATTTGGTATAGGTGGAGTCATTCCAAAGTTATTAAGAGCCTATTTCAGGGGAAGTTAACAAATGATCAAAATCAATAACATGCTTTCTCAACCTCTACCAGCACTATTTTTTGTTGTACTGCAAGGCTCCATGCTAGCACCAGTTTTATTCAACCTTTACATTGAAACACTTGGAGATATCCTTGACTCTCTAAACATCACTTTAAACAAAATGTGAACACTATCCAGAACTGAAAGACCAAGAAAAAAACGTAATTAAGCCCCAGCAAAACCCAATTCTTCCTCATTGCCTCTGACCCCAAAAATGTCACAGCATCCATATGGCTTGAGAAAGTGAAAAAATGTTTGTCTCACCTAATGCCAAATTTCTCTGGATTTCTCTTAACTGTAAACTGAAAATGAGTGCATATATTAAATTTACAACTTAAATCTCTCAATCGCTTGCTTCACATTCTAAGATCAGTTAACCCCTTGGGTGCTATCGACATGACCCTCCTGTCAAAAAAGCTCATCGATCACTGTTAATAGGGAAGTCATGTCAAAGCACTCAGGCTGGGAATCCCTCTAGTAGTAGCACCAGAGGGACTTATCCCTGTAATCCTCAACTTATGATGCAAGGAAAAGGTTTTGCCTGCAGCCTTAGGCTTTTTGTCTGTTGTTGATTATGATCAGTGCCACACGTGCGCTAATCTCATCATCTATGAATGTGAAAACAGCCAGAGCTAAAGCAGCCGGAGCCCAACCACCCCAGGGGTTCAGACAGCCTTTTTACCCCCTACGAGCTATATTGTGAAGTTTATTACCAATTTGTTCACCAATGGAGGGTCAGAAAGTACCACCAGACATGAGTCCTTACATTTTTTATGTATGATTTGGGGGAACCCATATTGTTTGGGACTTCCCCGAGATAGTCTTTCTGTTCTCCTAGGAGGCATATTGAGGAATTTATCCACAGTCTGCCAATGCAGGGGGACTAAGAGCACTGCCAGATGGCAGGGATTCATTTTTTATATTATGGATTTTGCTGTATATTATGTACAAGGTGGGGGGTGGCCTGTATTGGCTTCGGGCTGCACCCCTACAACCCACAGACTCAGAAAGTCTTTCTGTCGCCTAAGAGGTATATTGGGAAGTATATCCCCAATCTAGTCATTCAATCAGACAGAAAGCACCGCTATACACCGGGGATTACATTTTTATACTATAAATGGGTTGGAGGGTGGTTCGTATTCACATTGGTCACAACTATCTACTCCAGGGGCCTTAACAGTCTTTAAGCCCATTAGGAGGCATCAGTGACTCATTTTTATTATGTATGGGGTAGAGGAAGGCCTGTATTGGCGACAAGCCACATCTATCCAGCCCAGGAGTTCAGACAGTTGTTCTGCCACCTTAGGAAGCATATTGAGGAGTTTATCCCCAAGCTGCCCACCCAGAAAGGAAAGCACACCAGGGATTTAGTTATTTTATTATGTGTGGTGTGGGAGTGACCTGCACTGGCATTAGGCCACACCCTTCACCTCCGGGGAACAGATAGTCTTTCTGCCTCCCTAGACCAATACTGGGAAATGTGTCCCCAATCTGCTCACCCAAAGTGGCAGACAGCACCCCTAGACACCAGTGATTACATCTTCTTATTATGTATGGCGTACCCTTATTAGCATCAGGCTGCAGCCCTAACCCCAGTCTTTCTGCTGCCTGGGGATCAGACTGAAGCTTACTCCTTAGCAGCTGGGCGTAAAGCTTTCTAGAATACCAGGGTATGTGAAAAAATGTAAAAAAGAGGTATGGGGGGGGGGTGAGGGGGCTGCCCCATCCCGTCATTAGGCTACCCCGAGCCCCTGGCCCTACACAGTTCTTCTGTCCTCCTGGAGAGGAAGAATGGGGTTTAACCCCCTCTCTGCTAGCCCGAATGTCAAAATGTTGTCCAAAGAAATCCAAATTTACTCTCACTTGACTTGGGGGATGGCTACAGTACTTGGACTTTAGGTTGGATGCTACTTTGGAAAGCCTACCAACCCAGGGCATTTCTGAAACCTAGAGACCCAGGGGAATCCAGGGCGGTGTGGCTTGCATGCATCCAAGCAAACTGTAAAACCCACACTGTCCGGCAAACTTTAAAACGAAGCCTAAACACATCCATTTTATTTTCACTTGAAAAGGGGACCACTGCAGTATCCGGGGACAGGGTCGGCTGGCACCTAGGGAATCAGACCAGTCCTGGATATATGTAAAACCTAGAGACCAGAGTACCCCTCAATGGTGTGGCTTCCATGTATCCGGGCATACTGTCTTACCTAGATTGCTCTACATACGTCAAAACTGCACCTAAAACTTCTCTCTTTCTATGTCAGATGGCTGCAACATTTGGGGCCGGGGTTGACCATCGCCCAGAAACTGTTGTAAATCTGGGTGCTTCTGAAAACGTGAGGCCCAGGGGAATTGGTGATGTGGCTTGCATGTTTCTCAGCATGATTTCTTACCTAAGAAGTCTGCACATGTCAAAGTATGGGTCAAAAATGCAAAAATGTAGTAAATTTGGTCTGGTTGCAAAATGCAATTTAATATATGTAACATAAATGTCAAGCACTCAAATCCAATGGCAGAAATCTTACCATCCAGCATCCTTAACAGTCTCCCAAGAAAAATAGACCTCACATGCATGGGTTGACTTAACGCAGGTGATAGAAGTATACTGTAAACACAGTACAATTTTGTTAATTTCCTGTTTGGTACAATATAAATATAGAGTTTCATTTTCACTGGGAGAAGTGTGGAATGAAAGAAAATAGGACTTTTGATGTTCACTCAAAATTTACAAATTTTTCGTCACATAAATATAAGGAAATTAATTTGTTTCTCCCATTTTTTGACATTTACTAGGCATTCTGAGTAAGAAAAAGTGGTGGGATCAACGCATATTACGCCATCCTGGACTGACCTGGGTGTCGAGTGTTTAAAAAATGCCTTGGAGATTTCACTGGGTGCCAGCTGGTCCCGGGCCCAATACTGCCGTCATTCGCCATGGAAAGTGCAAGGAAACATGATTTTTTTAGAAATGTTCATGACATTTGCAGGGTATTCTGAGTAGGAAAATATACTTGGTTCAGTGCAAGCCATACCACCCTAGATTCTCTTCGGTCTCTAATTTTCAAAAGGGCTCAAGATGCCAGCTGACCCAGGCCTCAACTAGTTCAGTCTTACCCATGGACATTGTGATGAATGTGGGTGTATTTCAGGCATAACTGTGATTATTGCAAGGTATTCTGCGTTAGAAAAAGTTGTGAGATGGACACAAGCTGCACCACCTGGGATTTTTAGTTTTAAAAAATGTCTGGGGTTGGTAGGTGATCCTGAGTGCCTGCCAACCAATTCCCCGAATACTGTAGCTACCCACAGCTTCAGAATGATTGAAATTCGAAGGAAAAAAACTTGATGTTTCTATGTTGCATTTTGGGAGCTTTCTTGTCCCTAGTTGATAGGCCCACTCACAGATGTGGGGTACCTTTTTGACTGGGAGACATATGGGAATGCTAGGTGGTAATACTTTTTTTTGGATCCTAGCAGATTCCAGAAAGTTCCAATGCAGAAATATGTGGGAATTGAGTGATTTCAGTCACAATGTGAAGTTCGCAGAGCATTCAGAAGTAAAAACAAAGGGGAGGGGGGCAACAAACGACACCACCAGGGACTCCCTCATGTGTCAAAAGATTTTCAAAGGTTTCTGGGGTTGGTAGGCTATCCTAGATGCCTGCCAAACCCTGGCATTAATGCCACATCCATCCCATCACAAGAATCAATACAATTCAAATACAAATGTTTGATTTTGTTGATGTTGATTGTTTTAGGGCCTTACCTGTTCCTTGCAATAGGCCCACTCATGCATGTGGGTTATTGCTGTCATCAAGAGAACGTTGGTGATCAGAATACTAGCAATTTCATTATTAATGTATTATCTATTGAATTTTTCTACATTCTTGGCCTCCAAATGCAAGTCGCGGTGGAAAAAGAACTATTTCTGTCAAACATCATCTGTATCACATAATATATATTATGTGTAACCCCAAACTCAGAGTGATACAAGTGACCGATAATCCTAACCTCAGATTCATTGGGAACTTTTCAAAACAATAGCTTTCATTCATGCTCTTTTTTATTCATTAGATTTTACCTTATAAATTGATGCATTGTCGAAATGCAATGAAAAAGTATTATAAGCTGCAACTTAGGGAGATGAGTCCTTAGTGTAATTTGTACATTTTATTTCACCATAGCCATTCCACTCTCCCTGTTTTTATTACTATGCACAACATAGATGGGATTAGAATTATCCTTGTCCATCTGATTAAGTACACATTTAGATGAATTTTTAGTTCTTTTACCAATTTGAATGGCCTTGTCCAAAGTTAGTTCCTTTCCACTCAATAACTTGTCTTGAATTTTCATATGACTTGTTTTAGTCACAAACTGATCTCTAATAATTTCCTCATGTAAATCTTCCAGTTTACACATGGGAGGTAATATGAGCAATACTGTGACAAATTGTTCACTCTTCTCTCCTGGTTATTGTCCTGATGAAGAAAACTTTTACCGTTCAACCACAATGTTAGCTTTTGCTTTATAATTTTCTTCCAATTAGCGCATAGCTTGTGCAGATTCATCATGAATGAATTAATGAAAAAGACTTTTAAAACTCAACAAATGTCAAATGGCGCCAAGGCGCTAATTACAGTTAGTCTTAGGAAGAGAGGAGAAGGCAAGGAAAGAGCTCGCTGACTGACCATTAGAGGGTAAGAAGCCAGGTCTTCAAGGCCTTGCGAAATGAAGCATGAGATTGAAGACTGGAGATCAAATGAGGAAGCAAGTTCCACAGCTTGGATGCAGCCACTGAAAAGGATCTACCTCCCCATCCCGATTTTCTGTACCTAGGAACAACTAGAAATGTTTTGCCTGAAGAACGTATTGGTCTAGAAGGAGTGTAGCGTTGAAACAAATTCCTGAGTTGTGCCGGACCTATATTGTCCAGGGCTTTGTGAACCATACAAAGAGCCTTAAAGGTAATTTGTTTGTTCACAGGTAGCCAGTGACCTCTTCCTCTTTCGACTCCATATCATCCCCACCCTGAGCTTTTCTTCCAGTTATTGGCAATTTTTTTAAGACCTTCTTTCCTTCAACACCAAGGATGTGCTTAAACACTGCCAATTTAAATTTTGGTAAATAGATCTTCAACCCTACTGCCTCTGGATCTGTCTCACAAACATCCCTAAAGTATTCCCAATGCATTGTTTGAATTTCAAGTGTCAGAAGGATCGCTTAGGAAGCTATAACATCCTTCATCATAGGTCCAGGGATCTGCATATTTAGTTGTTCTGCTTCTGTTCGCAGCACACTTTGGTACCTGATGCCTTTCGAACATTTGCTTCTTATTGTTCAAAGAATCCCTTTTTGTACTCATTAACGTATAAAGTGGTGGGTGTAGATCATAGTAAACTCAGTGATGGCTTCCTGAGTATTTTCTCTATCTGATGCTGTTAAATTGCTGCTGTAGGAAAAGTCGAACATTTTCCTATAAGAGTAGTTTCCAGTGGCGGTTGGTGGATTTTGAAAGTGGTGAGGTGGACTTTTTATGCCTGAGTATAATGAGCAAATGCAGGGTGTGGTGGGTTCCCCCGCAAGAAAATTGTGAAAAAATGTATTCAAATGGTGGATTTTACACCACATATTTACTGCAAATTGTTGAAAAAAAGGGGATGCAAATATAGCATTTTAGAGTACAAGTGTGAAGAAAACATTAAAAACAAGTAGTAAATTTGGTCTGGTTGCAAAATGACCCCCTAGCAAAGCACACCCAACCAACACTTTCCTACCTGAAACACATCTCTGCCTCTTTACTGTATTGGTTGATCAAGTCAGCAAGACCCAGACTGTTGGTAATACCATACATGGCAAATACTTTAAAAATTAGATGCGAAAGACAGATTCATCCATTGCATTTCATCCTTGAATTTTTAATATTAGCCAGACAAATAGAAATAGTATTTCACCTAAGTGGGTTCAGTTTGGAAAATATAATATGTATTTACTATAAATTTACACAGACAGAATAGCACATAACAACACAGATTGAGGTGCAATGCACCATTCCTTAGCCCCTCTCTCACATGTGTTTAATTTCTTTTATAGCGATACTCATAAGGTGTCAGAGAGCATTACATCATACACAAATTACAGAGGTAATGAATCATATAGGTTTGTAATCAATATATAGGAAAAGTTACAAAAGAAAATGAGGACTACAAGGTGTGTGAGCCACATGCCATCCATACCAGTGGGCATTAAATGTTAAGAGTGCATGGCCTGGAGGAATACAAACTTGGGATTTAAAACATAATGCAGTGATTGGCATTTAAAGCATAAGACAGCAACTGGGGTTGTCTTTTCTAATAAGAATGTATTACATTTTTACCGTATTTTTTAGCAATCCTAGACTAATGAACCTTTGTGGGAAAACTATAAGGTTCTGAACCGGTGTTTTGCAGTTTGTATGCAGCTGCTTGATGATAGCTCTCAGCTTACTGTGCTATACTAGGACTGTAACTTATGAACTGCAGGTAACAAAAGGTTCTCTTTGACAAACTTGCATGGTTCGGTGTGGTCATAGGGTCGACATGTTTCAGCCTTGGCGCACCAAGGCTGAAACATGACCACACCGACCCTATGACCACACCGAACCATGCAAGGTTGAATCCTCCAGACATGGATCGCACACCAATTTTAGCTCTGACCCCCGGATGTTCCATTAAAATTGAGTCTTAACATACCAGGGAGTTAGTTTTAACTTCACATTCACTATCCTTCATACACTCCCTCCACACCCGGCTCATCTGAAGGTTTTAGTATACCTCTTGTCTCCTACAACTAAAACATCCCTGAGCTCCTCCCTCACAGTGAGGTGGTTGTAGCCCGTTCCCGAAGATGAAGCATGCCACCCACGGGTTGGTGAGGGAATCTGTCCTATAAAAAGGAATTCCCACACTCCTCACTTTTTTTGACCCAGGGTGGCCTGTTTTTGTGTTGTTAGATTACATTGTAGGGGAGTCACCCCCTGCTGGTCGGTAAATCTCCTCAGACCTTCTGTGTGTATATACTTCTCTGCAGAAATGACAACTAGGACTGTGGGCACACGCAGTGTAGTTTGTAGTGAGCACTGCGGGGCTGCAGGGGCATTTGTTACGCCCCTGAACTACAACTAAAGAAAACTCTGATCAGTTTCAGGCACATTATTCACCAGCCTTATCTTGGCATTTTTATTATCCACTGAGAATTGCTAGGAAGTGGGAACTTGGGGAGCTCTACAACAATAGATAGCTTTCTTTACCTTTGAGGTCTGGCGTTTATCGACTCAAGCACTTTACTTTTGTACATTATATATACACAGACAGAGAAAGGGGCTCATACACCTCAGGGCCCAGCTGTTCCCTTGGCTCCATTGTCAACCTCAGAGTCCAATAATTTAAATGCACATTAGGTGCTTTGAGAGGCCTAAATGAGGGGCTGCCTACCAGGCGTGCCTCGTGTGACAAGACATGCTTCTGTGAGTTATCAGCAAAATAAGAAACACTAAAATGCACATGACATAATATAAACACACCTAAATGAATGGTGCAAGTAAACTGCACACAAAACTCACTCACCTACTTATTCTCCCTGGGCCTGGTGACTGGACTGCAGTCAGTGCTTAATTTGAGCCTGTGGTTTCCGGTGCTCGGCACTGGCACTTATTTGTCAACACTGCAATTATGACAGCTGCCACATGTTGGCGCTGTTATTGTAATTTAGAGATCAGCAGAACAACACATCTTTATTAATTCAATGTACAATAAATCCAACGAACTCCTGCCACCAAAGCCATTCTTTTTGCTTTGCTTGCCTCAAATAGTCTGAATGTCACACTTGTAGCAGTGTGATGGTTCGAAGTTACTGTCATTGGCAGCGCTTGCACGGCCAATGGTTAGTGCAAGCTGCAGTAGCCTCCCGACAAGGGCCCTGGGACTTACTTTTTTACAAATTAAGCACTGGTGGCACAAACTAATAATTCACACTGTAGCTGAACCTCGAAGGAAGCTGCTGGACTCCTCCCCCAGACCCCAGACCACCTATCATAAGAAAATCAACAGGAGTTGCTGGGTCTCACTGGAAAAGGCAGAGGCCACTGACACACCCACTACATTGTCTCAGATGGCCTGCCCTGCCCCCAGCCATTGAGATTAATGGAGGTCTTCCAACCCCTTCGTGGGCCATGTGAATAACTCCAAAAGTAAAAGTCTATTCCTGTCAGTATCACACACTGTGCCCACCAGTGTGTCATCACTGCCCTGATTTATGCCTCCAGGTTGAGGAAAACCTTGCCCAGCCAACACATGCGCAGGGCCATCTTTCCCCACCCCCTAAAAAAAAAACACTGATTTACACATCTTTGTCACCAAGCAGCAAGCACAATTTATTGCTAGCAGCTCAGTGTATCCTCTCACCCTTTTGTTACTCTCACAGGGTGACACCCATCTCACCCCTTAACACCAGCCATGCCTGGCAGTTTCCTTGAGGATGAATGCATGGAGGATGGCTTTTAGCTTCACATGCTGTATTTGCTTTTTCTCTGAGATCACCTTCAGCAAATTAAAAAAAAGCTCTTGATCTAGCATCAGACACCTTTCAGTGAGAGACAGGCATAATTTATTGCTGACCAACTTGTTGTAGCCAGATTCGTAAGATTGTGTGCATTAACAGTAAGCTTGGAATGTACTTCCCTGTGGTGAGTGATTGCTGATAAAAATGTGTAAGGACTTTGTAGGAAATTAAAACGGTTCTGGTTGCGTTGCAGAACTCAGCAACAGTTGTGCATATCAGATTTATTGAATGAGCAGCACATGGAGTATCGTTAGCTAACTTTTGAATGTCGTGGAAAGCTCAGCACAATTCAGACATAATAATTGTATAGTAATACTGTTGACCAAGTGGAATGGAGCTTGCCTGGCTCCAAGATGGGGGCAAATTAGAGGAGCTCCGTGAGATTAAATCTCCTGCAACATCCTACAGCCCATTGAAGATCTGGCGTCCCGTGGGCTGTGAAGGCATCCCTAACCACACAGTCAGCCTGCTGCTGCCAAGTTTCCAGCCCATGATCGAGCTCTTGATGTGAAAAGCGACAATAGCAGAGGGAGGGGTGGAGCCTGGCCTGTGCTCACGCCGGGAGCTCAGGCCGCACCTTGATCCCAGTTGCGCCATGCCCCAATTGAGGTGAGCGGTCCTCCCTCAATCCACTCCGCGCTGCGAGCGACTCACTGTGTGCGGCCTTGGTGAGCCCCAACGACTGCCCCTGAGCCGCCGAGGCATGTTCAGGCCTGCGGGGCTGTGTCAGTTCACTGACCCACATTCCTGTCTCACTGAGAGGTGCCGTGAACGTGCGCCCGCTTCACGTTGCCGACTCTCCCCAAGGCCAAGAAGGTAACGACTCGCTCGAACGGAGGACATGAAACCATACCTGCCCTTTCCTGCCCGTAATTGCGAGCTGCAGGCCTGCCCCGACACGTCGCACAGGTATGAAGAGGAAAACGAGGAGTGCACTTTGTCTGGGCTCTGAGAGCAATCCGCTTCCCCTCAAGGACACGAGTCACGCTCCTGTTGGCGTTCATTTGCTGTTGGCAGTCTGCAGGTCTATTACGAAGTTGACTGGGTGGCCCAGACTGCATGCTTCTTGAGGGGGAAAATAATACACAGTTGTCCATGTTTGTCTGAGTGGGAAAATTTGGTCTGCCTGCCCCTCGCACTGACCCACACACAAGGCGGGGTACGACTAGGGCACCTAATGTCTGGATCGTGCACATTGTGCCGGTTTGTTGTGCACACTGTGTGGCAGAGGTTCTGATCACCATGAGCAAAACAGATAAATCGCCGCCCAAGCTCCAGTTCAAACCACACAAGACACCCGGACACAGAGAGGCCAAAATAAATGCTGCGGAGTCTGGCTCGGAGTCCAGTGAGCCTCCCACAGAGCAAGAGCTAAAACAGATTCTGGCCGCAGTGAAGCTTAACAAAGATTGATGGGAAAATTGACGCTCTCTCCTACAGAATTGACCGCATGATGGAGAGGCTGGACAAACATACGGAGAGGCTGGACACTGTAGAAAAGAGAGTATCAGATGCTGAGGATACAATCACTGTGGAAGCCTCTTTTCACACTAAAATGGACAATATGTTGGGGGCTCTACAAGCCAAGGCTTAGGATTTGGAAGCACGCTCGAGACGGAAAAACGTGCAGATCATAGGAGTGGCAGAATCAATGAACATTGAAAATATGGAACAATACTTCGAACAACTGTTTGTGACGCTACTAGGTAGAGAAACCTTATCAGAGTTTTTCGTCGTCGAGCGCGCCCATCGCGCTCTGATGCCCAAGCCAAACCCAGTAGCTAATCCACGACCAATCATTGCACGCCTTCTGAATAACAGGGACCATGACGCTGCCCTCCGAAAAGCAAGAGAGCTGAAGATGCTGCGACACGAGGGTATGAATCTATCTCTCTATCTGGACTTTACGCAGCAGGTACAAGAGGCCCGCCGCCAATTCACCCAGCTAAAGAGAAAACTTTGTGAACTGAATTTTGAATACAGCATGGTCTACCCTGCAAAGATACGAATCCATTCTGAGGGGAAACTGCCCTTCTTCACTGATCCGAAACAAGTCCTTAAAAAACAAAATGGCGCAGGCTCCCACAGGGGTGCTTCCTTCTTTCAAGACCCAAGCGGGTTGGTATCTAATTGTTGAATACTGGGGCCTTTGCAGCGGATAAGGGGGGCGCTGGAGCTGTCACATGGGACACCATCTATACCTGGCTTTACAAGGGTCTCGTTAGCTGGTAACATCCACTGCCATGTGTGAACCACATTATGGAGGAACTCGTTTTTTGTTTTTCTTTTCAGGGATTATGTCCGGGAGGGTTGGGGCGGGACTACAATCTGCTATGCAGGGTTGGGGTGCGCATAGAGTGGGTGGGTTCGACTTTGGGGTGATTGTTTTTCCTGTCATTATTGTTAATGTTTTGGTACAATGGCTGGTTAAGCGCGCAGGAGGCCCAGACGAAGTCGGGGAGGGATGGGTGGCCTAGACAACACTGCTGCTACCCGACATGTACCCCCTTCCATCAGATACCTCACGTGGAATGTGAGAGGCCTGAGCGATCATAGGAAACTCCGGAAGATACTAGCATATCTGAGAAGACATAATGTTGACGAGGCGATCATGCAATAGACACACTTACCTACAAATAGTGGGCTCTTAACACAACGCAGATTACAGGGGTCCTTTAGTGTAGCGGGTTTCAACTCCGATGCCGGAGGTGTACTTATATGGGCCAAAAACAGGTCTGGGGTTACATTACAGGAGCTCTGTATAGACCAAGAGGGCAGATATGTTGTGGCCTGCTGCCACAGGGATGGGGAGGTGTTCTTATTGGTTGGGGTCTATGGACCCAACCACGACGACCCACAGTTCTACAATACACTCAGTGCCCGTCTGCATGAATGGGGGGACTTGCTGCAGAATGGGGTAGAGATTTTAGCTGTGTATTAGACCCGATCAGAGACCGTTCACGGGGTCCCCACGTCGCACCTCTGCTGCCCCCAGAGCGATTAGAGGCATGGCGGAACACTTAGGCCTTGTCGATATATGGAGACACCTTGATTTGGATAGAGCAGGACACAACACCCATACTCATATTGATTTCTGGTTGGTGTCCAGTGGCTTGGTGTCCCGCATACTAAATTGTGAACTGCTACCGAGAACTTACTCTGACCACTCGCCCATGGTACTGGACTATCTCTCCGGACTCGGAAATCCACTGCATTCTCTTGCAGCTTCCCCCATACTCTCTCCTAGATGCTGCATTTAAGGTGGAAATGGTGCAGGCGATTGAGAAGTTTTTCCAGCACAGCATTGGTACTATCTCTAGCTACAGCACAATTTAGGAAACCTTCAAAGTGTACATTAGAGGCGCCACAATCTCAAAACACGCGGGAGTATTCAGGTCCCTGAGAACTAGACTGGCTACATTAGAGAGGGAGATAGCTCAACTGGAGCTATAACATCAGCGTACAGGTAATTAGCTATTGCTCAAGCACATTAGAGATACGGTAGTAAAGCACTTAGGTGAATATGTCACGGCTAGGGTTTACGGGGAAGGAGAACACGCAGGTGCCACCTTGGCAGCCTTAATGCATCCCAGAAGAGAGACGTGGGTGATAATGGAAATATTAGATGAAAAGGACCAGCCGATACGTGATACGGAACATATAGCTGACAGGTTTCGTAGATACTACTCTGACCTCTACAGCTCTCCCGTGGCTCCTTATGTAGAGGCCGTGGCGGATTACCTGGAGCACATAAATATGACGTGACTCTTGGTGGAGCATAGAGAACACCTTATGGCTCCCCTGGATGCCCCAGAAATACGTGAAGCACTCAAGGGAATGCGCACGAGCAGTGCCCCCAGTACTAATGGCCTCATGGTGGCCTTCTACAAGGCCTACCAAGAACTGTTGATCCCACACCTAGTCACGCTCTTCGCGGAGATGGTGGAGACTGGCATGATGCCACCCACAATGAGGGAGGCACTCATTGTGGCCCTCTTAAAACCGGATAAACCACCCAGTAACTGTACTTCGTACAGACCTCTGTCATTACTAAATGTAGACACCAAGATTTTTGCCAAAATCCTTTCTAACCGCCTGCTCCGCTAGTGCCAGGAGTACTTCAACCTGATCAGGCGGGCTTTGTCCCAGGACAGAGTATCACCTATAATCTTTGCACTCTGTTTGGCCTAATGCAACAGATAGACCCAGAAATTAAGGCTGCAGCCATTTTTTTAGACTCCGAAAAGGCATTCGATTCAGTAGACTGGGCATTTATGAAGGCAATACTGCACCGAATTGGAGTGGGAGACGTGGTTTTGCACCTAGTCACGCTGCTCTACAATGCACCAACTGCCAGAGTTCGAGTGAACAACCATATCACAGTCCCCTTCGAGATCGCCAGGGGCATCCGGCAGGGATGCCCATTGTCACCCTTATTGTACACGTTGGTAGCCGAGCCCCTGTCCTGTGCTCTAATAGAATACCATGGCCACGGGCCTGCGATTCTCAGGACATTGGTTCATACTATTGGCATATGTGGATTGTAGGACTTGGCATTTTTTAGCTAATTCCCCAAACTTTTTGCTTTCCCCCCTAGACCTTTTTTCTGACATTGTGTTGCCAACTTAGATGCTTTGGACACTTTGCCACTGCTGATCAGTGTCAAAGTGCAAGTGCTTCCTGTATAAAGTGTAATGGAAATTGGTTGTCCATGATTGGTATGTTTGCCTTACTGGTAAAGTCCCTAGTAAAGTGCACTATGTGTGCCAGGGCTGGTAATGCAAATGCTACTAGTGGGCCTGCAGCACTATTTGTGCCACTGATGGAGCAGAGTAAATAAAAAATTTTTAACCCCTAACAAATTTTATAAATAATTAATAAATATGTTCGTTTAAATGTATTAATCAACAATGTACGTGAGGGAAGGGTAACACGCAAGTATATGTGCTGAATAATCTATTTACAAATGTCTGTGTGTCTAATTATAACATAAAATAATTGCGTACTAAATAAATAATAAATGCATGATTTGTGCTTCATAGAATATAAACGTGACGTTGCAAAAACAATAGTGATGGTAAGTAAGGAACAGCTTAAATGTTGCTTTCTGCTAGGTAATAACTAATTGGGGTACGTAGATGACGGGAGGGAAACGAAAAGGCTATGTTTCTCTATTTTAATTATGTTTTGTTTATTTCTAAATAGTGCTTCTAAGTCTAATCGAGTGGCGATATAAAATGGCTGCCGTTTATTAGAGTACGCATGCGCTGAGAAAACGCATGACAAGGGAGAAAAAGTTGGAGAAAGACTGACCACGTGATGGTGCTGAAAGGCTAGGATGCAAGAATGGTCAAGGCTGATGTGACCTAATTGAAAAGGAGGGGTAAAAAGAGCAAGAATGACATCGACAGTGCCGCGCTAGGATTGGATAGTGCGCTAGTCACGTGAACGCAGAGACAGGAGTGACGTAGAAAAGTGCCGCGCTAGGATTGGTTGGTCCGCGGACGAAGGGAATCGTTCTGATTGGTGTGTTGGTGTGAGTCGCGCTGTGATTTGTTGAAGTTACGTACACGGAACAGTGCTGGTTTGAAGAGAAAAACCAATCGAAAACATGCCGTATTATGAGTATGAAAGGGAGAGAACGTCATGGACGACAAAAATTAAGAATTTCTTTAAGAAAGACAAAAAGGTTGTGACTAGAGAGGGACAAGTAATCCCTCCACCGAAATCAGCAGCTTCACATATGATGCTGAAATATGGATATCATACATGCATATGGTTAGAAAATTGGGCAAAGTATACGAAGAATGATGGAGCATTAGCTTTCCCTGAGAATGGTTCATTTAGTGTAGCGGTTTTGCGAAATTTGAGAGAAAAGATGACAAATTTAGAACCTAGACCGACACAATTTGAGGCGTTGACGGAATGGGAAGATGAGATGTATGAATGAGAGAGATTCAGAGGTTTAAGGGATCATGAGTTTATGCCTGGAAGAATGTGGGGAATAAATCATGAGGATAGAATAAAACGATGGAGATGTGCTAACATGACAGGAGGTTTGTTTCCGGCTTTTACAGTTGAGGAAGAGACTAAGAGAAAACGTACTGAGAAAAAGAAACATATGGAGAGGGAAAATATATGCATGAGAGTGAAACGGATGATGAATTGCTGGAAGATATTTTAAATAGAAATCCCCCTCCGTATCAGCAGAGTTCTACAGTGGTGACACCTAATGCGCCGCAAATAGAGACTGTGCGAAATAAAAGTCCGGTAAAAAGAATTGAAATAAATAGGTCACAAGATCAAATAAGAACTTCACAAAATGAAGGAGTAGAAAGTGACAATGCAACTGAATTAGCAAGAACAACAAAAGAACTGACTGAGAAAATTAGGGAGTTAACGAAAAACATGGAAGCTGTGACTGTACCTGTAACAATAGGTCCAGTAATACCAGTTTTTGAGAATCAGAAAATTGATGAACGGTCTTTAGTAATTCCTATGAATTCACAATTTCAGAGAGAAAAAGAAAGGATGGTACCAAGTGCAAGTACAAGTAATTTGGCTAGTACCTACAGACCAAGTCCACCTACAAATTTGACAGTGAATGAGTGTAATGGTAGGAAAATGCATATGGTAACAGAGTCTGCAACAGTGACCCCTGAAAAGAGTGGTAATTGGATAGAACTAAATAATACACCTATAGGTCCGACTCCTGATGAGTTAAATGAGTGGATGAAGGCATTTAAAATAAAAGAACCAGAAGAAAAACCATTAGATGTAATTAGGTTAAAGATTGACATGGAAGAATTAATTTTAGGGACGATTGGTACAGAAAAGCTGAAAAATTACCAGGATGATGAAATTATGTTTCTGTGCAAAAGTATTACATGGAGAGCTAAAAATTTACATGACAAACTAGAAGAGAAAGCAAGTGAAATTGGAGTAGATTTTGCGAAAGTGAAAACATTGCAGAAACCGTACAGAGTAGACTTTTGTGAGAAAGATATTGAAAACTTGAACACAGCAGGAAGGCTGACACAGATAAAAGAGTTAATTGTTTTACTGAGAAAATGGGGTGATGTGGACAGATGGAAAGTTAGATGGACAAAAAAGTATGAGAAAACTGCAGACAAAGCTTCTTTGGCTTTTATGATAACTGAAAAAGAACCTGTTGCAAGAAAATACCCTATGAGAGAAACTCCAGGTGGTAGTTATGTGCATGTTCCCTGGACTAGACAGGATATACTGTCATTTACAAATGAGTTCCCAAAGCTGAGAGAGAAACTAGTTGAATGGTACCGACAAGTGGAGAGGTTTGTGAAGGTTTCAAAAGTGTTGTGGATAGATTTAGATGGATTGTTTGACATAGTGGTGCCAACTGATTTGTGGTCTGAGTGTAAAATTACAGTTGACTGGCCAACTACAGAATATCCAAGAGATCCTAAGACAGGAGCTCCAGGTCCTGAGGTGATGAGGAAATATGATAAGGTGATTACCTTTTTGAAAAATAAGATTCCTCCTAAAGAAACAGATTGGGTAAAAATCGATAGAACTACACAGGAAAGTAAGGAGTCTGTACATGCCTATTATGAGAGGTTGTTGTTGGTTTTCAAGCAGTATAGTGGATATGAGGAGTTGAGTGAAAAAGATATGAGTCATTTCGTATATAGATTTGTGTTTGGACTGAAACCAGAGATTAGTGAAATGATTAAACAACATATGATTAACTGGCAAAATGGCACTGTAGATGAGGTACTGAGGTATGCTAAGTATTGTAGTGATGATATTGAGAGTAGACAGCGTAAATTGAAAGAGAAGGCAATGTGGGCACAGGTGAAAGTGGCAGAGAAGCAAGAAGCTCAATTGGATAATAATAGTGGGAATGAAACAGGACAGAATAAATCCCGACCTAACATAGGTAAAGGGAAAGGTCAAATGAGTCTAGAGGAGGCAAAGAAAAAATGGCCATTTCATAATTGCGGAAAATTAGGGCATTGGAGAAACGAGTGTAAGTTCCCACCTAAACCTAATCCGGAAAATCAATCATTAACTCCACAGGTGCAGAATGAGGTAGTTGTTCAACAAGGTCAGGTGCCACAACCACCACTTCCCAACACTGTTAACCAGCAAAGATACTGTACAGAAACAGGATTCTACGGAGGAGAGCAGGTAACACAGTTGCCGCGAGCAGCTAACATTTCTCAGTATTGGTTGCAACAGAGTGAGGATGAGTCGGATGAAAGTTTCTGACGGTGCCTAGGAGAGGGAAAAGAGTGCGTACTTGGCGCAACTCTAGAGGTAGATCAGTCTGGTCCCATTGTGGATGGAGAAGTGAATGGTGCAAATGTAACATTCCTTGTCGATACTGGAGCTACCCGTTCTACTGTTAGATCAGTGGAAATTCCAAACCTTCCTCTCTCAGGTGAATACATCCAAGTAGTTGGAGTAGCGAATCAGCAGATTAAAACACCACTTACTGAATTAGTGGAAGTAAAAATTGGTTCTTTTAGCAAAATGCATAGATTCGTAGTGTGCGATTGTAGTCCCGTAAATCTCTTAGGTCGAGACCTTTTGTGCAAAATGAATTGCACAATTTATTGTACGCCAGATGGAATTGGATTTCAGACCCCAGATGAAGATGTATTGTATAAAGTAACATTGATGAATCAGGAACCTGAAATGAATGGTTTGTTTCCTGCATTTGATGCAGAAAAACTTCCAAAAGAACTGAAAAATGCAGTGAAAGAAAATGTGTGGGATTTTACAGGAGAAGATATTGGATTGATGAAAGAAGTAGATCCCGTAAAAGTAACAGTAAAAGAAGGAACAACTTACCCAAATACGCCACAGTATAAATTGACTCCAGAAATAATTGAAGGTATAACTCCTGTAATAAATAAAATGATTGAACAGGGAATTCTAAAAGAAATAATGAGCAGTCCATGTAATTCACCTATTATGGGACTGAAAAAGCCAAACGGAACATATAGAATAGTACAGGATTTGAGAAAGGTCAACAAAATAGTTGTGCCTTGTTGTCCAATAGTGCCAAACCCTGCAGTAATTCTATACCAAATTCCACATGAAGCTGAGTGGTACACAGTGATAGATTTGTGTCACGCATTTTTCTCTATTCCTTTACAACCAGATAGCCAGCCATTATTTGCGTTCCGGTTCGGAGAGCGTATTTTGGCATGGTGCCGAATTCCTCAGGGGTATACAGAAAGCCCCTAAATCTTTAATCAGATTTTAAAGAAGTCCCTGGAAGATTTGAAAATGCCAGAAAAGTCAGTGATGGTGCAGTATATCGATGACCTGTTGGTGGCATCGAAAACAAAAGAAGCATGTGTAAGCGATACAATTGCTTTACTGAACCATCTAGAGAAAAGAGGACATAAAGTGTCCCCTTCGAAATTGCAGTTTTGTCAAAAAGAAGTCCAATATTTAGGGCATAAAATTGAGAAAGGAGTGCGAAAGATAACGACAGAAAGAATAAAAATGATTCAAGGAATGAGGCACCAATGACGCAAAGAGAGGTAAGAATGTTTCTGGGAATGGTTGGATATTGCCGACAATGGATAAGTGGTTTTTCCTTGATTGCTAAACCATTACAAAAACTGACCAAGAAGGATGTAAAAGACCCTTTTGAATTGAATGACGAAGAAATGAAATCTTTCAAAGAGTTGAAAAAGAAATTGTGTGAGGCCCCTGCTTTAGGAATGCCTGACTATGAAAAGGATTTTGAATTGTACTGCAGTGAAAGAGATGGATGTGCATTTTCAGTACTGGTACAAAAACATGGAACAATGAAGAGACCAATTGCTTATTTTTCAGCTGTTTTAGATCCTATAGCAAAAGCGTTGCCTGGATGTCTGAAAGCTGTTGCTGCTACTTGTGTAAGTCTGGAACAAAGTGAAGGTATAGTGATGGGGTATCCACTGAGAGTATATGTTCCCCATTCAGTAGAGATTCTTTTGACAAGAACAAAAACACAGTACATGACACATAGTCGGCTGACTAAGTACGAAAAAGTAATCTTGAGTGCAGAAAATGTGACCATAGATAGATGTATGAATGTGAATCCTTCGACATCATTGCCAAATGAAGAGAGTATAATTGAACAAGATGAAGTAGATCATGATTGTCTGAATGTGCTGGAATATTGCACAAAACCAAGAGCTGACATAAAGGATGAGCCTTTAAAAGAATCAGATTATGTCATGTTTGTGGATGGCTCATGCTTGAGAACGAAAGAGGGAGTTCTAAGCGCAGCTTACGCAGTGTGCACAGTGGCAACTGTGATGGAAGCGTCTTGTCTGAAAGGAATAAGGTCTGCCCAAGTTGCAGAACTGATTGCTTTGATTCAAGCATGTAAGTTGGGAAGAAATGTACGAGTTACGATTGTGACCGATAGCCAGTACGGTTTCGGTATAGTGCATGATTTTGGTCAGATTTGGTCACAAAGAGGTTTCTTGATGTCTGCAGGAACACCTATCAGAAATGGAGATTTTGTTAAGAAACTGCTTGAGGCGATACAGCTGCCTAGGCAGATAGCTGTAGTCAAATGCAAAGCACATAAGAAAAATGAAGATTACATAGCTGTCGGAAATAATTACGCCGACGAGATAGCCAAATATTGTGCAGAGAACATGGTATCCCTGAATAAGAATCGCGAAAGGGAGCATAACTCTTCTCCTTTGCTTTTTACTAACACTGTCGAGACATGGGATGAGGTGAGACAGTTACAGGAAGTTGCAAATGATGAGGAAAAAGATTACTGGATAAAAGCAGGATGTAGAAGACAAGAAAACAATGGTGTGTGGGTTTACAGAGATGAAAGACCAGTTATGCCTGATAGCATGATTGCAGACATGGCACGGATGTACCATGGACAAGCTCATATTGGGAGAGATGCAATGATCAGACTTTTTAGACAAACATGGTATAACCCAAAATTCAGAGCCATAGCTGAAAGTCTTTGTCAAAGATGTCTTATTTGTCAGCAATTTAATCCAGGAAGAAAGACAATAGTGAGTCTAGGAACAATAGGACGAGAAGGAGGTCCGTTCACTAGAATGCAATTAGACTTCATTGAAATGCCCCCTTGTAACAGACTAAAATATGTTCTAGTGGTCGTCTGTTTGTTTTCTCGTTGGGTGGAGGCATACCCGACCAGAAGGAATGATGGAATAACGGTAGCAAAACTTATGCTGCGAGAGTTTATTCCAAGGTATGGTTTTCCAGTCACGGTTGAGACAGATAGAGGAACACATTTTCAAAATGAGTTGATTCAATTAATTTGTGAAGCATTAAGTATTAAACAAAAACTGCATTGTGCATACAGACCAGAGGCTTCTGGGGTAGTAGAGCAAATAAATGGAACAATTAAGAACAGGTTAGGAAAAATGTGTCAAGCTACAGGACTCAAATGGCCCGATGCACTGCCCCTTGTCCTGATGACCATCAGAAGCATT
Source organism: Calotriton arnoldi (assembly GCA_963921515.1). NCBI lineage: Eukaryota > Metazoa > Chordata > Amphibia > Caudata > Salamandridae > Calotriton > Calotriton arnoldi. Next base: position 90,309 of record CAWUFW010020634.1, on the reverse strand, counting down.
CCTGAAAAGAAAACTGGACTTAGTCCTCATGAGGTGATCATGGGACGAGCAATGAGACAAGCACAAGTACCTGTCAACAAGTTACTGACTATAACTGATGATCTAGTACTGGATTATTGCAAAGGACTGGCTGATGTGGTGCGTTCTGTGTTTCATCAGGTTGGACCGGATGCGACCACTCTTGAAAGAAAACCAGCCCACGACTTGAATCCAGGAGACTGGGTCCGCATAAAAATCCACAGGAGAAGAAACTGTCTAGTTCCTCGCTGGGACGAGCCACGACAGGTAATCCTAGTGTCAACGACTGCAGTCAAGTGTGCAGGAGTGAAAAACTGGGTCCATGCCAGCCACACAATCAGAGTTCCAGAACCTGCAGATCGACATGTGAGTCGACGTCTGGAAGTGTGGGATGAGAGTTCAGCGACTGAGACAGAAAGAATAAGAGAAAGGGTGCCAGAACTTGAAGATCAACCTGAAAGTCGACATCTGGAAACCCCAACTGCAAGCACCTCTAAAGAGGAAGAGGAAGAAGAAGAAGGAAAAATTACAGAAATTCCAGAACTTGAAGATCGACCTGTAAGTCGACATCTGGAAATATCTGACACGAGTTCAGGATCCGTTGATTCAGTTGAAAACTGTGAAGAATTTCAAAGGAGAACTTGGGGATTTAAGCCAATTAGAGAAGAGAATGAACAAGAAAATGATCTAAATGAGCAACCAAGTACAAGTTATGGTGGAAATCCTTCAAAAATAATATTAATAGACAAAGAAGGGAAAGAGACAATTAAAAAGCTAGAAAATCGAGAAGAACCCCGAGGAGCAATAGGGACAGATAGTGAAACAAAAGAACAGGGAAAATTAGAAGCAGAGAGTGAGATAAATACCAATTCGGAAGAACATCGAGGAGGGACAGTAATAAGGGAACACAAGAAGGAGAAAATGGATCCACCAGTAAAAGAAAATGAGATCATAAGTTTCAAAATAAGAGACAATTGTGAGAAAATTTAAACAGAATCTGAAGAAAGCGGAGAAGAAGAGAAAACAAGAACTGAATCAAGAAAAAGAAACTGGAAATCAGAAAGAGGAGAAAAAGAAGGTGAAGCCAAAAGGCCAAGAAAAGGAGACAATTGGCCCAGCAACTATATAAGAAAATTAAGATACAGAATAATCAGAACAGGAGAAAAAAGTGCTGAACAGGTGAATGAAATAACAAGTCAAAAGGAACAAGAAAAGCCAAGTGGAAAACGATTGCAAAAGTCTAAAAGAACAAAGAAAGTGAATTCGAAATACAAGTCACCTGAGTGGTTGTACATCGCTTTTACTGATTATAAAGAAGAAAGAAACACTCACGAGAGCCCGAGACTAAGAAACCGAATGGGTAAAGGTGAGATGCAACAAACCTGAAGTGAAGACTTAAAGTGCTTCTGCCGGATGTGACAATTTTACTGGATATGACAAATCACCGGATGTGACAACGAAAGAATTCTGAAAAGAATTAAAAGAAAGTACCAAGCAAAGACTTTTTGAATGCAGAGTGGCATCTAAGTCATTTCTGAGGTGTAGTGACACAATTTTCTGAGATTTAACAAAAGATAAAAACAAAAATGGAGAATACTAGAGATGGAAGAGATAAATGTGAGTTTGTAAAAAGATGGTGTAAAATGTGCTGCTTTTGTACAGGATTATTAATGACAGTATGGATAGTTTTAGCAATCACAATTCCTATTAGTATAGCTGTAGTAGAAGCAAAGAATGATACAAAACCAGAAAAAGAAACTAATATTAAAGAACCAGTTATTTTAAGAAGTAGTGCAGAATTACATAAGGATAAGTCGGTAACAGACTTTTCTAAAAATGTTTTTACAAAATTGTTGTACGAATATGTAGAGACAATGGATGTGAGAGATTGTTATGTTTGTATGCAGTTGCCTGCATCAGTGTCAGAAGGTGTGACTTATCATCACCTACCTCTAACTTATGGAATAACATGTAGTGTCATAGCAAGTTTATTTTATAAAACAGGTAGATTAGAGTTTTATTACACTGATATAGATAAGATTTTTGCAAATGTTCCTGTAGTTCCAGAACTTAGCAAAGTAAAACAAGCAAAGGTTTTAGGAGAATTCTTTTTAGAGCACAGAATTTTAACATTAGAAGAAATAGCTAAAAACAACCTTACCTGTGAGTTAAAGAAAGAAGAAAAGGTATTTTTAGAAATGGTTGAAGAAAGGAGAATGAAATTTCAAAGAGAAGCATTAAAAGAGAAAAGAACACATCTATGGACGTTTGAGGAAGAAAATCATGAAGGGAAAAAGATAAATGCAGCAATGACATTAGATTGGCCCCAAACAGGAAAGTTGTGTATTAGGAGAAATAAGACAGTCTATAACAATTATTTTGTAGGTTCCAGTATCTGCCATGACAATTATCAAATTTTGGGAGGTTGGGGATTCAAAGGTGGAAAAGATCCAATATTTCCAGGTATCTATTATATTTGTGGGAATAGAGCTTATTACAGGTTACCGGACCATTGGTATGGAACTTGTTATGTAGGCCTGGTCTTTCCAAAAATCTTTCATATGGACAGAGAAGAAAAAGGAACATACAAGATGATTAATAGCTTTACACGTAGAAAGAGGGAGAGTTTTTCAGAAATTGTAGGTGATATTTTTGGAGCATTAATACCAGCAGTGGGAATATCTTTGAATGCATTTAAAATTCGGAAGTTATCCACAGTAGTAGATCGTTTGTCTACAGATACTGCGGGAGGGTTCTTGATGGTAAATACCGAAATGGTTGCCATGAGAGCTATGGTGATGCAAAATCGGCTTGCCCTTGATATTCTTTTGGCAAAAGAGGGTGGAGTTTGTGGAATGCTGAAAGTCCAACATTGTTGCACTTACATTCCTGATAAAAGTGAAAATATACAAAAGTATATTACAAATATTACAAATTTGCACAAAGAACTAGTTCCACTGGAGGTTGAAAGTGTCCTGGGAGAACTTGGTAGAGGGTTTTCTTCAGTAGCAAATTGGTTAACAAGAATGAGTAGACTAATGATAGGGAAAGTTATAATAATAGCAACTGTAGCAATATTGTTAGCCATAGTGTTGAAAATTGTAATAACGTGTATAAAAAGAAAAATAAGAAAAAATAAGATAAAAAGAAATAACAGAATAATGAAAGAGAGAGAGAGAGAAATGGGTGAAATTGAGTTAGAGAAAATGAAAGAAAGTATGTATAAAGAGACAAGAAGACAAGATGAAATGGAAACAGATGTATAACTAACGAAAAGCAAAAGGATGAAAGACATATGCTGCCTGAAAAAGAAGTATAACTTGGGTTTTATGTGGTGATTTAAAAATCACCAAAGGGGGAGTTGATGGAGCAGAGTAAATAATTTTTTTAACCCCTAACAAATTTTATAAATAATTAATAAATATGTTCGTTTAAATGTATTAATCAACAATGTACGTGAGGGAAGGGTAACACGCAAGTATATGTGCTGAATAATCTATTTACAAATGTCTGTGTGTCTAATTATAACATAAAATAATTGCGTACTAAATAAATAATAAATGCATGATTTGTGCTTCATAGAATATAAATGTGACGTTGCAAAAACAATAGTGATGGTAAGTAAGGAACTGCTTAAATGTTGCTTTCTGCTAGGTAATAACTAATTGGGGTACGTAGATGACGGGAGGGAAACGAAAAGGCTATGTTTCTCTATTTTAATTATGTTTTGTTTATTTCTAAATAGTGCTTCTAAGTCTAATCGAGTGGCGATATAAAATGGCTGCCGTTTATTAGAGTACGCATGAGCTGAGAAAATGCATGACAAGGGAGAAAAAGTTGGAGAAAGACTGACCACGTGATGGTGCTGAAAGGCTAGGATGCAAGAATGGTCAAGGCTGATGTGACCTAATTGAACTGATAGTGTGCCGTGGTGATCAGCAGAGAATCGTGGGAAACAGTTTTAAGAGAAAGGACAATGCCTGCAGAGTTCTCGAATGTATCGAAAGAAGTTACAAATGTACTGATCGAAGCGGATGGAAACATGTCTTGAACTGTGAGAAAGGAAATGAACATATGCATTCCAGAAGAACAGGCTGGATCCGGGAGAACTTGATTAAAAATGAATAAATGAAATGAGTGGACCAATGAAAGAAAAGAGCGTTATTAATGTTGCAACAATTTAGTTAGCAAAGTTAGAATTAGGGTATAAGAAGGCCTACTCTTAGTGGGAGGGGTAGTTGGTGTTGGAGTTGGTGGCTTCCAGTGCTTGGTGTTCCAGATCGATCCATTTTTACTGAGCGGGAGATGCTGAAAGACTGTTAGATGAGACGGGTTGCGGTAGCTGATGCTGACGAGCTGAAGTTTCTGTGGCTGTCTTATTTTTCCAGTTGAGTATGAGAATCAGGTTATTTTTCAATCTTAAACTTAGGTTAGAAATCATTAGGCTAAATTAGGAAGATAGGCAGGTAATTAGGATTTTTCTTCATGACAAAATGTCCTTTCTGCAATAAAATAGATTTTTGCTTAATAAATATTTGAATTAATAATGAATGAATAATTGAATAAAAAGTCTAAATTCTTTTCCATGCCTTTAAAATTATATAAAATTTGAGATTCTTAAATCAAACGACTCAGTGATTATTTACTAAATGATTGTGAAATTAGTAATTGGTTATTGTGATTTAGCTGGTCTTGATCACTATGAACTGATTCTTTACTAGATGATCCATCGACAAACAATGAGCAGGAATATCTTAAGAAATAACTAAGAAAGCGATAGGTTAAGGTAATAAGGTATCCCGGCTCCTTCCAGGGGTACATCATGATGATTTTCATTTAGTTTTTCTTTCTCCTAGGAGTATAGATTTCGTAAAGGTGTAGAGGAAATCCAGGTGTGTGTGTGTGTTTGTTAGGCGATGTTATGGGCCCCATCGTCATGTGGATGTGAGAAAATATAAGTCGCCCCTGGATGACCGATAAGTGACCTAGGAGGAAATAGTTTTCATTGTATCCGCTGCATCACCACCCACACCAGTAGCTTTAAAAAGGGAACTCAGGCCTGCCATTGCAGGGCCTGCGCAGTTTGTTAAACTGTCATGTTGTTCTGTCAAGTGCACTCACTTGCCAGACCTTACCCTTCCCTTTCTATGCACATCAGACACCCCTATGGTAGGTCTAGGGTACCCCCTAGACAGGGTGTAGTGCATGTGAAAGGTAGGACATGTTCTAAGGTGTGTGTCATGTCCTGACAGTGAAATAATCTCCATTTCGTTTTTTACTGTTGAAAGGCCATCTTGCCCATAGGACAGAATGGGAAGGCTGTGTAATATGTTTTCCAGCCTATCTTCCCAAGGGCTTAAGATGGAAAGGTGAAGTTTAGTATGCCTGAACTCACAATGCAATAACACATCTTTTTATGGAGGTGGTTTTTGCATTGTGTGATCAGAAGCCACTCTTTTAGAAGTGGCTGAGTTTTTGTGCTCTAACATTTCTGTGTGTCTCTGCCTGGCTGTGGATTGACTGTCTGGATTTGAAAGCGATAGGATCTGGGGAATGTCTGGACCCAGGGGAGGAGGTGAGACAGCCACAGGCTGACCTGCATCTCGAGTGTAGGGGGAGGAGAAGCCCCTAGAGGTGAAGAGGCCTGGGTTGCTGCTATAAAACAATTGTCCCATCTCCTGCTGAGTGATTGAGAATCCAGAGCCCCACTAATCAAAGGATAAAGGTGTCACGGGCAGGGAGGCACCCAGAACTGGTTTGAACAGGGGTCAGTGCCCCCTGAGTACAAAGACTTCAAAGCCATTGAGGGGTATAACTATGAGAGCTGAAGCCCCTGAACTTTGGAGAATGGCTTGATCAAGTGTGAACAAGACTGGAGCTACTTCTTGGTCAAGAGGACCTTTGCCAAGGAAGAAACAACTGAATAGACTGAAGGATAGGACTGACCCTTGCTATGTGTTCTGGGGCTGGCCTGCAGTTTGCTGTTTTAACCGAGAAAAGGTTAAAGGGACTTTGCGGTGTGCTGTGTCCCCCTGCTTGAAGGACTTTGCTGTGTCCTGAAGTAACTTATCCCCAAGGGCCTGAGGTGAGCTGGCTCCCTGTTCGGAAACACAGGAACACAAAAGTTTCTAGGAGAGTCTCAGCGGCGCTGTGTGAGCGTGCCTGTTGCAATCTGAGACCCTCGTAAGAACTGCCTGGTTTCCAAGTGAGTCTCAGTGACGCTGTGTGCGTGTGCTTTGTGCAGCCTGAGACCTTCATGAGGATCGGCCTGTGATCTGGGGCATCTGGAGTCCAAGCAAGGATCAGCGACGCGGTGTGCGTGTGCTTTGTGCAGCCTGAACCCCTTTGTGAGGTTTGTCCAGTGATCGTGTGCACCGGAATCCAAGTGAGTCTCAACGTCGTTGTGTGCGGGTGCGTTGTGCACCGTGAGACCTTTGTCAGGATTTGCCTTATTATCGTGTGCACCGGAATCCAAGTGAGTCTCAACGCCGTTGTGTGCGGGTGCGTTGTGCACCGTGAAACCTTCGTGAGGATTTGCCTTGTTACCGTGTGCACCGGAATCCAAGTGAGTCTCAACGCCGTTGTGTGCGGGGCGTTATACACCGTGAGACCTTCGTGAGGATTTGCCTTGTTATCGTGTGCACCGGAGTAAAGTGAGTCTCAGCAACGCTGTGCGCTTGATCTTCATGCAGCCTGAGACCTGTGTGTGGAGTGCCCAGTGATCGTGCACCCGAAGCGTAAGGAAGACTCAGCGACGCTGTGTGCGTGTGCTTTGTGGCAGCCTGAGATCTTCGCAACTGAAGCGGCCCGGACCGGCAGTCCCGGAGGAGCTGAGTTGCCGGCCCGAGCCGCAGTTGCCATATCACAAAGCTGCATTAGAGGCCCAGCCGCTGGACGAGGAGAGGACAGTGAGTTCGCGCCCCCCAGGTAACATGTGTCAACTCCTGGGGCGGGGCGCGGGCTCGGAAGGAGACGCTCTCGGCCTCTCTCTCGTGTTGGCAGCGCAAGCCTCTGCTTCGGCTCGTATCATGGCCCGTATTGCCAAGGGAGTGGCGGTACCAGGGCCGGAGTGCAAAGCTGCACTTTTGGACGACATCGTACCGTGTTGGGGGCAACTGTGAGCGGCTGACTGCAAGCCAGAAGGAGAGGCGGAGAGACCGCCTAAGGCCCAGTGATCGGGGCCTGAGTGTATTACGCATTATTCCATTTCTGAAGAACGGAGTACCTGACTGTCGTTTTACACATTGCAACATTTCTGAATAACGGAGTACCTGATTAGAGTATTACGCATTGCATTATTCCTGCATAATGAACTACCTGATTAGTGTATGACGCATGGCATTTTATCTGCATAACGAACTATCTGATTGTCGTATGACGCATTGCCTTGTTTCTGCATAACGAACTACCTGATTAGAGTATTACGCATTGCATTATTCCTGCATACCGAATTACCTGATTAGTGTATTACGCATTGCCTTATTGTTGCATAACGACATATCTGGTGGATGTATTACGCATTGCATTATTTTACCTTGCAAAGTGCCTGATTGTTGCATTACGCATTGCATTCTTTTCATTGCAGAGTGTCTGATTGCTACGTTACACATTACAGTATTTTTACATTGCAAAAGTGCCTGATTCTAGCATTACGACTGTATGACATGATATTAGGAGTACAGGAGAATGTTTAGAAGTGCTCATTGATATCGCCAGAACTTACAAGGGCTGGCTGGCCTAACAACCGGCCAGGAGAAATATTACACAACCTCATATGTTGGTTTTATATTGTGTGGTCTTATCATATATCTTTTTACATAAAGTTTATACTCGTTTTTATAAAACTCCTGTGGAGTCTATTTGTGGTGTCATCATTGGGTTATTGTGAGCGTGGTTGCAAATACTTTACACATTTGCCTTAAAGATAAGCCTGGCTGCTCGTGCCAAGCTCCGAGGGGGTGAGCGGGGCTATCTAAGAAGGTGACCTTCCTTTCCCTGACGTTGGAACGCGGGTCCCTACTTGGCTTAAGGTACCTACCTTAGCCAACCAGGGATCCCGGGTCTAACATGGATGATATGTTTTTGTATGTACGTGATCCCGATAGCAATCTCTCCCACATACTCAGGGAAGTGGCCTGGTTCGGTGCCCTCTCGGGACTTCGGCTAAACTGGGGTAAGTCCACCATTTTCCCTTTGACTCCGTCTTCCCCGCAGCCGATAATGGATTACCCCCTGCAATGGAGAATAGACTCTGTACGTTACATGTGTATAATAATCCATACCTACCCGGCTATAGTAATGTTGGATAATTACAGGAAGGCAATGCACAAACCAGAAGATGACATAGCTTGCTGGATTAAATTACCATTGTCTTTAATTGGGTGCATTGCGTTGATGAAAATGGTAGTCCTGTCCAGATTCTTGTTCCTATTTCAGAATGTTCCTATGACCTTGCCGCGAACGTTTTTTGCCACTTTGCACTCATTGTTGATCAGATTAGCCTGGACGGGTAAGCAACCAAGGGTCAAATAAGAAGTCCTCACAATACCATATGATGTGGGGGGCCTGAACGTGCCAGAATTAAAACAATATTACAAGGCAGCGCAATGTGCACATGCTCATTATTGGCTACATGGTCTGCAAAATCTACCGCACTTACACGTAGAGAGGGATGCCGCCCTTCCTCATACTTTACCTCAGACTCTTTCCCTGGAGCCGGTTAGACGGCACATCACATTTGATTCATTGAACTCCACGGTGCAGGCTTGGCGAGGGCTGTTGGTGAAGCAATCGGGCTCCCTCTTATACTCACCTCACATCTTCCTTGACTGGTGCTTATGGTTCCCAGTGGGGAGGGAGAAGGCGGTCTGGTTATGTTATTATGTTGTGGTTTTGTTGTAACCCTCACATATGCCTACGTCTTTGTGGAGATGGGGTCTTGGTTTCATTTACGGCTGGTTTCATTTCTCTTGTGTTGTATTTCTGTTTTTTTCTGTTGGCTGACAATGTTATAGTTGTGCCCACACAGGTATTTGTATACTGTGACATTAGTTATTTACCTTTTGATGTCCTACTCACAGTGTTAACAGGTCGTTTCAGAATTTATTAAATGTGCCTATTATGTTTGACTTATTGCAACTACTTTTGTTTGTAGATTCCCCTGATGAAGGGCAATTGTAAATGCCCCAAAAACATTGGGATTTGTTTTACCATCGTGGGAATTGTTAAATCATCTTTCAATTCATGCAGAACTGCTTTTCCCTGGATGAACTTTTGTTTGCACAATAAAAACGATTGAGCAGCATTCAGTGCTTCCGTGAAGATTGCACGATGGACATTTTGCATTATTACTGATGCTTCTATATTTAATTTATGGTCACACGTTGCTGAAATTTGTTCACTAATTTCATTTAAATGGTTTACACTACTCCAGTGATTGTCAGTAGTGCACTCTGTGTGTAGGACACGCATCTTAGGTTTTTTTTCTCTTCATTCCGAACAGGGTGGCTGTGCAGAGCCTCCCCACAGGGTGCACACTTTAGAACATTATTTCGTTCCTTTAGTTCAAACTTTGCTATATTGCTGTCTACTGAGAGTGCAATCCAGCTGTCTTTTTGTTTTTCGTCTTCCTGCATACAGCGTGGCTCTGTCCTGATATCATGGCGTTTTGGTCAAAGATTTTCCAGGAATAGATGGTCATAACAGACCATACACTGGAACCTGACCCATTACTGGCTCTACTGGGCTTAGACAGGGAGGTGAACAAATGTGTAAGGAAACTAGTAGCACTTGAGCTTCTTTTGGCTAAGCGCATGGTAGCTGTGCGATGGGCCTGTGGCCCGCCTCCATCTCTGGAAGCCTGGCACAAGATATGATACACTGCAACACACAGTCAGATGTCTATAGTGCTCTTCTTTCCCCACAGAGTTGGCCTAGGTACATCTGGAGTCCGTATCAAACTTATCTGGTGGGAAAGGAGAGAGGAGAGGCGGGGGAAGTGGGAGGAGACATCAGAGGTTTAACATTGCTCCTGATATACCAAACACTCGAAAATGTTAAATGTTCTAATCTTGGCCTTTTTTTCCCCCCTTTTCTGCTGAGCTAATTCGTGTACTATCTTGTGCTCTTGTAAGGAGGTTGACGCCTAAATGGGGGGACAATGCACTGAGATATGGCATTTGTATCATCTGTACCGCCTCTGATCTTTGTACCAGTGTCATGCATAAATGTTGCGACGATTACAGCCGAATAAGATTTGTATTTTGAACTCTATTGCAAAAAATAATAAATAAAAAAAACAATGTTGACCAAGGCAGTTCTTGATGTCAGTGCCATATTCTCAATGCAGATTTCTAAGTTTCTTCATCCTCATCTCCCCCTTTAGCAATGAAAGACAAGAATTACCTTACAACTGTTCTATTTTCATATATCTTAGAATAGATAGAGGCACGGTTATCTGTATGAGGAAGGTTGAGTGTATTTTTCTATCTTTATTCTTAAATATGGATAAAAACAGATTACCAGGCTAATAGGTGTACAGACTGAAAGATGAATGAGCTAAAAAAGAGAGAACTTATTGATGCCGGTTAAACAGCTGTAGAAGTGCACAAGGTTGTTACTTAAATGAGCATGTTTTCTTGCAAGTGTATTGATTTATTACTTAAGGGTATTATTGGTATCATGAAACCTTTCAGGCATTCAAGTATCACTGTAGATTTATTAATTAAATAAATGTGTAAATATACTAGCTACAGCTTATTTTATTTTCAAAACCCCAAATAAATCTGTACAAACATATAAACATAATAAAAAACAAATATGGATAAATGCATACGGAACTGTGGAAAAAAATGCCATAAAACCGGTAGCCACAATCATAACGATGAGGTGTGGTCTGCCTCTGATTGGACATGAACAGGGTGCAGGTTATACTGCTTCCGGTAGGCAAATCCCTTGAACAATTCTTCCCTGCAGAGTAGACGGGATGGTGGGCAGGGTACTCTGCATATATGAGCCCCATCTCGGTTCCAGTCTCCAGAACATTCATCCCCGCCACAAACTCCATTGAGTTTTATGATTCAGACCCCAAGCGCATGAATCAGAGTTTATTATCGGTGAAGACGGCAAACCTCTGCATCCGCGCCTCTGCTTAGACATTAGCTAAGAACTGACTCAGCTCCCGCGTTCAGCGTTACAGATGTTTATGGATCCAAAGGCTTCGATATTTCTCAATCCTCTGCGTTTCAAGCGACTTCTTACTCAAATAAGAGTCTTTTTTCCATGTCGCCGCCCTTGTCCAAAAGATGAAAAAATCTGCATCAAAGAGTCAGGACCTTTCCAAACTCTGCACGTTAATTGCAAACATATTTTTCAGCGCGAGTCCTGGGGGTGGACTCCTACGAAGGATGCATGACTGCAGCCAGTGATCTTGAGGGTAAACTACACTTCCAGTCTGGCTCTGTTGGATAAAATCCAGAAACCTTGATATGATTAATCAAAAAAAGGAGGAAAAGAAAACAAGAGTAGACCGGGCAAACCACACGGGAAATAGAACATTTCAGACTTGTGCTGCATCTTTTCACGTCAAGGAAAGTAGTGCCCAACTCTGGAAGCAATGCTGCTATATGGAGGGGAACTTTTAAAATGATGGTTCCACATATCTAATAGTGCTGGCAGTGTTTTTTCTCGCTGAAATGCGCGTTTTACCATCGTATTTTCGCTTCAGCACCTACATTTCTCTGAGTGAAACACCTCTGCCTGTTGTTAGACTGCTGTGCATTTTCGAAGCAAAATCTCACCCAGGCCAAAGCGGGTTCATGTTCACGAGCCGTTCATGTCCATACAGCAGTAGCTTTGTTAGCCAACATATTGGCCCTTCGCATTTCCCCCTTTTGCAGCACCAGGGACTTGAGGGTGATCTATGAGTAGCCTTAACCATGGCATTCAACACTACCATCATTCCAGGATCCAAGTGTCATTGAGACTGAAGGGGGCAAATGCTGCCAGCAGGCCAGAAGCACAAGTCTTTAAAATTGAGGGCTCATTGGGGGTGGCCTGCTTATGTTTGAGCTTTTGGGTGGCCATGTCTGGCGGGAATGTCAATGTTCCCCGAACATATCATTTTGTGCTAGCTCCTGAAGAAGACATTTAGGATCACAAAGTTTCAGGAGATTTGCAGAAGTCAATCAAGGGGTTCCTATTCAAACCATAGTAAGACCCCCATTCTGGACACCACTTTAACTCTGATTGGGCCACAAGACCCAGCAGTTTGTCCATGGGTGAGACATCCGGAGCAGGACATTGCTGAAAAGCAGTCAGCTACTTCACCTGTCCATGATGAGCGCTAAATGGTGCTGGGGAGGGTGGTGGCAGGGGATGGGGCGAAGCCATACAGGGTGCAGGTGGGGCAATGTAAGGAGAGAGTAGGCAGCTAGGGGGCTACACTTCTGTGGCAGTGGGGTCCAGACCAGCCAGGATACCTTACAGGGTAAGGGGGCCGGGATAGCTGCCAATCCGTGACAGTCCTGCATGGCCATGAGTGACAAGAGGAACAGCTTTCGGCTGATGCTGCTCTTCATTTCTATAATTACAGGAGCTTCTAACATGCTCCTGTAGTTTTAGAAAAGAAGCACAGAGTTGCTGGTGCCCAGACTGCGCACCTTCCCACACCGCCATTGATTACGCCCTTCAGGAAACTAAGTAGCTTCCAAACTACATTTTTCTATCATTCCTTGGTCAATAAATCGGATATAGAGCCTGACATTGGACTGAGATAACTCTCGAATACTTATTTTCACACTAAACTCTGACTGCCGTAAACCTGGGAACATAAGGCCAGAAAGATGAGAGCATTCTGTGTTTGCAGTGCACACCCTGCAATTGGCGAAATCATTGGCGAAATCACAGGGTTTACAAACACAAAATATTTTTGCAATATACGGAACTCATTTTGCAAGTTGGAAGTGTATTTCGGACTGACAAATGGGCTTAGCAAGCCATACCACATTGCAATTGGAAAGGGATGTGAACGGGGCGTTCTTTCGTAATTGCAATTCATATGTTATGTATAAATGGTTTGCGACCGCAATTAGTGGTTGCAAACCAATGACCAGTTGTCAACACCGGAAAGGAGGTGGAGACTCATTCGCAGAAGAGGTCCCTATAGACCCCATCCCCTGTGAGAATCTTGTCGGGTGACCTCGGGGGAAGCAGGCAGTGCTGACCACTGCCTGCGGCTGCTCCCCTGATGTCTTCCCAAATGGGAATCTTTTTTTAAGCTGTACCTGTTCTTATAAGGCACACAGGCTGCTTTTAAAAATAGTTTCCTGTTTAAAAGTACAAACACAGAGATGGTGCTCTATCGTTCCTTGCAGGCCACCGTCACCAATATTGCAGCCAAATCACAGAGGGTTGCAAATAGGAGCCTGCCTAAATAACACCCATTAGGCTTGTCCTTCTGTGACAACCAACAAGTGAAGATTTTGCGACTTGACTTATTAGTACATAGATCGCTTCCCAAAATCAGAGACGGGTCACAAAATGTCTGTGTGCATTTTGGAAGCATATTTTGTGGCCTGCCTCTGTGCATCCGGCTCAGAATCTTTCCAATGCCATGCTGCAGAGTTCCCTGCTCACTCCCCTTTCCCGCCTTCTGGCTGACCTTATGGGAAGTTGTTAGGTTGGTTTCCCTGAAATCGTTAATTAAAGCTGCTGCAAAGTCTCCTAATGAGAGAGAGTTTGGGGTCGTTTGCAGTCAGCACTCTATGTACACTGTTTGCAACAAAAAGTGGAGTCTCTTAACCGTCCTTGACTCTCGGCTAGACGTGGGCGTGCAGTCCAAGGCTTAACTGAAGAGAGTCTCTGTAGTGAGTCTAATTACAGTAAAACACTATAACTAAGGTCAGAATAAATTATAAATGTCCGGCTAAGGATTGTGTGTAGATACCATTTTAACATTATACTTGTAGTACCTAGAGAACTGTATATTATATATTGTTGTTCAATTTTTCTTTCCTGTCAGTCTTTTCCTTGTTACTCTCGTGCTTTCACATCACTATGTATAGAATGCTTACGTTCTGGATGCGGCGTAGACCGGAGTCCAAGGGTGACAGTCACATCAGACGGAGTCCGGTCCGCCTTGCTTTCAGATGGGCTTCTTTGCTCATGTACTTAAATAGACGTTTATCTTTTATCTTGATCCAACTATCACCGCGTTTCACTCTCATCTTTTCCAGGACACCACAGTTCTATGAATGCAAACTTCTAACGTCTCTTGTGTGCAAAGCCCTGATGATTGCGAAATGTGTGCACACGTAGAACAAACTGCAAGCAGGAAATACAAGCAACAGTCCAATACAGCATGGATGCAGTATTCAGAGTTCAACAGCTATTGTTTACAAAGTTCTATGAATGTGCATACCAATACTCAACAAACATTGGCAGGGCCCATAAGTCTCGTCCATGCGAGATTTATTTGCGTTGCCAATTATTTTTAAGGCAAGTTGTATAGCAGCACGTATGCTGTGCAGCTTGGCTAGGAACACTATGATGCGGTCAGCGCTGGCAACATGTAAACAACTGATCGACAGCTAAGAAGCCATCGAGACCAGAGGCGCAACTAGAGCCAAATTTCGGGGGTGGGGGTTGGGGGCTAAGAAAAAATTTCGGGGAGGGGGGCTAATTCTTCCAGCAATAGGCCGAGTGGAAACCCCCTCCAGGCGGCGAGTCGTCCCGCTCCTTCCCACTGTTACTACCCACTGCGCGCTTTTCCCTTAAATCACCACTGACAACTTTCTTTGGTGCCTGAAAAGGTCGCAGTTTATTCAGCATCATAAAATTTTATACATAAAATTTTATCCATATCAAACGTTCATGGTCATAACCTCATTTAATGTCCATGTTCTATCTTTTCATCTCTTGCTCCTTGCAATTCTTTCTCTTGCATTATGGACCCAGCCTCCTCAATTTCCCCGGAGGGGAGGGGCCCCTTTCTCTGGGCTTTCGATTCACGGGTCTAGGCTTCAGCTTGCTACCGATTTGGAGGGTGTCCGTCTGGACCTGCCCGGGCTGCAAGTGCCGTCCCACTCGCCCTGTATCCCTTTTGGGGGCCCTCCCTTCTCCTAGGGGTCCCTGCCGTTGTGGCATCCCAAGGACCTTACTTGAGCATCTACTCTACCTTTCCTGAGGCTGAGTCCTTGCCATCTTCTCCCTTGGTACCCCTGCCGTGAGGTATACCAAGGGTCCTGCGGGATCATCACATCTACTCCTTCTATGGCGGCACGCCGCCCCTTGGCTCCCCCAGTGCCCCTTCCGTGAGGCATGCCAAGGACACTGTGAGAGCCTTCCATCTACCTTCTAGTGATTCTTCTCTTTTCACTAGCTTCCTTGTGTTTATTCTGTCACGCTTCCTACGGTTTCTCGATCGGAGGGAGCTCCCCCTAGCCCGGCCTCTTCCCATGCTCTTACTTGCCAACTATTTGTTCAAGTATCCCCATTCTGTTTGGTGGGACATGTCTTTTCTTATTCTCGGGATGTGTACCCCCTCTTTCGGGCGGTGCCCTGTTCATTGGGACCTGCCCATTCTCACTCCCTGGATGTGTACCCCCTCCTTCGGGCGGTACCCTGGAGATCTCAAATTTTCTACAAGGTGAGAGCAGGGCCGCCAGTTTTTGGACCTCCTGGCTCTCCTACTGTTTGCTTGTCTGCTCCCCATCTTATCCCTGGCACCGGCGGCTTTGATTGTTTGCTTCTGCCTATGTCAGGGAATTATGGCATGTGTCCAAACGCTTCGTGGTATCCAGGGCGCTCCTAGCTATGCTGTTTCTTTAGTATTTTGGGTTTGTGCTTCACCACCCAATACTTCTTATCCGTCTCGCCTACCAGTTTGGGTGCCAAGTGACTTCTACCTCTTCTATCCTTTTGGCGCATGTAACCTCACCAGCCACGTCTCAGCTCTTCCTGACGTGGGAGGCCATCCCGTTTTGCTACTAGCCGGGACCCCATTTGTTCACGATGTCTAATTGCTCGGTCCTCACCATGTTATGCCGAGGTGCAGCTAAACAGTTTTTGTTCCGCAGCTGGCGCACTCGTAATCTACCTGCTCAACTCAAGATGGCACTTTGCCTTGTCGGCCTAGCCCTGCTAGCATGCCTCGCCATGCTCCCCTGCTCGCCTATTTCTCTGGGCGGGTCCCTCTTCGCGCCTTTGCTCGCCCTGGCTGCGACAGTGCTGTCCGCGGCAGCTGCCACAACGCGGAGGATACTAATATCGGAGCTCGGTGCCAGGGACTACTGTGGTAGTGTGTGCCTTCCGGGACCAAACAACATTTGCTTTTTGCCACTGTTTGTCACCCGCTGAGGTTTTACCAAAATCCGTGCCAAACAGGTCACGTGTTGTCAAGGTGAACGACTGCCCACATTAAATTGTGTTTCAGTGCTTTTCCAAATGTTGCGGCCCTTAGCTGAATTGCACAGTTCTACTGGACACCAAGGTTGGTGGTTAGTTGAGTACCTTAATGGTTATTGAGACTGCCCATCCACTTTTGGACCTACTGGCTTTTCCACTGCTTGCTTAACTGTGTCTCCCCTCATCTTCTTGCCACCGGCTGCACTGCTTTCCCCACGTATAACCATTTCAGGGAAATGCCAGCCTGCATCAAAAGCCTGTTACGTAAACGATGCTGCAGGGAAAGGGTACCTGAGATTTTTCAGGATTTTTGCGAACCTTTTCTTTTGCAAGCGAGAATCCCCACACCTATTTTGTGTGCTGATATGCTCTTTGTGAAAGGGCATCATGCCGTCACTTGCCGGGACGCCTGCTGCTACTGAGACGGAGCGAGAAAGAGTTTTAATGCACTCAAAAAGGTCATACTGGGTGTTATTACCGATAGTCATATGTTTCCCTTGTCTACTGTTTGATTTTGCTCCTAAAAGCGGTGTCACTCATAGTGGTTGAAATGTCCTTCGTCAATGCCTGATTGCCATGCTGGCCAATCCACCAAGCACCGTGCCACCCGCCATATTCTAATCCCAGTCTAATGTTTCGTGGGCATTTGTCAGCAACTACATTGTACCCCTGCACTCGGTACACCTTCCGACTAATGTTTGCCAAGCAAGATTAATGATACTTCACCACCTGTTGGTCACCCAAGCTGAGGTGCCAGGGGAACATACGGGTTGCAAGCTTGTTACCCAGACCCAGCGCTCGGTTAGGCACTGCCTGGGCCGGGTGTTTTGTCCACAAACAGATTCTACCCTTGCCCCGAAGACATTGTAAAATACTGCCCCATGAAGGTTGTGGCCGTCAATCCAATCCCTGCGTGCACTGCTCTGACCTCTGTTTAGGCGAATGACTTCTTCCCGTGACATCTGTTAACAGAGGCATGCCTTCCTTAGTATTGTTTCAATATTTACCGACCATAGCATCTGTCACGTCTGTCGAATGCTGCTAGGAATGTCGTTGCACTAGTTTCGCGAGTGTTACATCAAGACCCGGAAAGGGAAGTGCTGGACGAGATTATGAGCCGAAGGTGAACTGGATGGGCCAGGAGCAGCGAGCGCTTAGCTCCTCGTGACAGGCGACTCCTGTGACATGGGTGACCCCCTGCTTGGCTCTGCGAAACGCGCAGAGGCAGTCCTGATATCAAAAGTACAAGCTCAGAGGTGACCTACTCACTAGCTTAGAAAGGCTGCTTCACCCTGGGATGAATCGCTCGTGCCCTCCAGGTGACCATTGGCATCACCATTGACTATTAACTCACTGAGCCATTGTGCTCGCTGGCCCGGGGGCAGCAGCCCTAGAACTCTAGGACTGTGGATTGGATACCTGTGTAGCCACGCAGGGCACTGCCACAGTGCCCATTGGTTATAGCTACCTGGCTACCCTAAACGCTTCTATAGTGCCTATTGGCTATTAGCATGTACACAAAGAGCACTGCTATTTTGCACATTGGCTACCTGCCGATGCCCGGATCACTGCTACTCCGCACATTGGCTACCTGCGTGGCCACAAAGAGCGCTGCTACAGTGCCACCGAAAACATACATATATTTAAAGTCACAGACCTGGGCTTTTACGCTTCGGCCGCGCCACCAAACCAGAACTGTCCAACTGTTCAAATCGCTTTTTAACTGCAATTCCCGATGCAGCTCCTCAATTACTTCCCCATGCCCTTTATTTTTCCATTTGTTATATGGATGGCTCAAGCGAATCCAGAGAAAAACTGGCCTGGGTTCTTGATGTCCGTGCTACCTAAGGCCCGAGCACTGCAGTGTTGGACAAAGGATGAGGTGGAAAATACCAGCGTGTACAAGGAGCCGTCTAGAAGTGTTAGGCCAGGGCGATTGCAGCCCAAAGAGGGCATGCTAGCCTTACCAGTACATCCAAGTGAGCACGAAAAAGGTTACGTGTAACATGCCTGTACTTTTCAAGCCCCTTGAGTACATTTTTAAAACAGTCAGAGGCCACTTGATTTTGGCGTGTACCCTTCGAGTCCAAGTGCTATATCTAGCTGTCAGGAACTAGTTTAGCTGGGCTTGTATATTTTTTCGCTGAACGTCGCTTCGGGTGCATGTACAAAAAACCCCAACTGCCAAGTTCAACTTTACCCGTTCATGAGGTTGCAATACGTGCCTGTACTGGAAGGAACTAACGAATCCAGCACTTAGCGATATACATACCACCTTAGTTGTGTGTACCGTAAGCACCCCGCATCCACTTTAGTAGCGCTCCGCATTTCACCGCATTAGCTAGCCAAAGAGAATCAAACCTTGCATGCTGTACTATAGGCCGCGTGTGGTACCTATGAGGAGGACAGTGTGCCCGTGCCTTGTCTGGCATGGGGGGGGGGTTCATGGTGCCTTAGTTAACCTTGTTCACTCGCCCTCAGCTTGCGTAACCTGTTTTTTTGGGCGACGGGCAAAAACTGCATACATTTGGGCAGTGCTGATCGTTCTGTGGCAACTCCCCTAGGCCCTGGATTCGGTGGGCCGGGCGGTCTACTTATCATGGCGCGCATGAATGAGGATACCGCGCCATATATCCGTTGAGTGCCTGTTGTGTAACCGTGCCCTTTGCCTTTTGTTTACGGCCGCTGCACCCAGCGCCTGGACGGGACTATTTTGAAGACAGCGGTGGGGTTATCCAGTGGTCGCCCCTGCCGCTGATTTCTAGTGACTACACCAGCCCACCCGGGCGGGCGGAAATCGGGCGTTCAACTTGCGGATGCCTAGGATGCATAGGTCTCGCCGCACTGCGGTGTTTTGTTCGTGCCTCTTGTTTGTTTCACTTTTCTTTGTGGGAACATATTTAAAGATCCATAATTCCATTCCCGCCCTGGATGCAGCCTGCTGGTTTGCAACCACATGGACTGCTGCCTTCCATTGTTCCCAGAACGTCATCATTCACCGGGGCTCGCCCGAGTCCATGACTCTCACCCCGCTCGCTTCCCCCGTAGTTTGGGCTGTATAGGCAGATTTAAAAAGACTTGCTTTTGGCACACTAACTCTGTGGCTCAGATTTTTTTAGCATTCCGTAGTTTATATAAACGGTAAATATTCCAGGAGCCCAGGGATAACAACAGGCCGAAACACGCTACTCGGGTGAATTATCCTACAATGAGCACCCTGACAGTCCCTAATTACCCCAGAGCTGGTCCCTCAGTTCTCCCCGCTGTGGGAACTCTGCTATTACCGCATACTACTCAAGTAGTGCACTCTGCCACCCAACTACCAAGCACACCTTTCTGGCCCAAATGACGCGGCAGTCAGAAATTCTGCTCTTATCCAATGGCAACTTAACCTTAACAAACTCCTGGCTTTCAGTTGCCACCATGGTTATGCCCTTGGCTGCATCCTGTTTAACTCGCGGCTGCTGTCTTTTCTGTTGACAAAGGCCACCATCAGTGGGCACTCTGCTGCACCCCCATGCCGATACGGCCCCCCGCATTGATGTGTCCAACGATCGGCATGCGCGACTCGTTTTTGTTTTCGGGTAAAGACAAGTTGCATCTTATATTTCTTGTCTATTTATATAGCGAACTCGACCAGAAGGTATTGGGGTGCTGTACCCGAGCCCCCGCTATGTTAACCCCGTGCACACTCACTTTTTCCACTGGGGGATTAAGTGATTTGCCCAGGCTTACCTCCTCGGGTGTAGATTCGACCCCCATGCTTGCAACTTTGGTTTCCCAGCTCGACAGTTTAAACGTGCGACCACATCTTCTCCATGATCATGGGAGTGTAATGGCAGTGCCTCTTTCCTGCTCTTTTGGTACCGGTTTTAAGTGCCTATGCTCGCATGTTACTAAAACAACCCACACTGTTGCGAGAGCGTCCTGCCCACAGTTTAAACGTGAGACCACATCCTCTCCGTGATCATGGGAGATGATTCTGCCACTAGGGCACTTGGATTCGCTAGCCTATCAATGGCTGTACCACATCCTATTTGTAACATTCTATACCTTTGTAAGATTCGCCCCTTTACGGTATATTGCGCTTCTGCCTCCCGCCCCGAAACTCACCTCGCCTAACCGCTCCTCCGCCGGGGGCACCGCCGCCCGCGCCGACCCTTCCTTGCGATGTGAGGCTGGCCCTGAGCACCGCCATATTGGCTGCAAGTGCCCGTGCGTCCTTATTTTTGTGGTTATCTCCTCCCCTCCTCTGACTTTTGCTGCTCCGCGTTCTGCGGGCAGGGGTGGAGGCTCTGCTCGCGCTGCTCCGGCTGCACCACAGCCAAGTCGTTGCTTGTGACTGGGGGGAAGCAATGTTCGACCGACGCTTCACTGCTGGTTGTTGGTTTGCCTTTCGAAAAAAGGCGCGAAACCCCGATGCCGTTCTTTGTCCTGCTGGACACCGCTGATCCTCGAGCCACCGCAAGACAAGGTGGAGCGTTCGATCCAGGATATTCGTCTGTTTCTGGATGTCGTCCTCTTCTCCGGTCGGCATTACTTTCTTTCGTCCTGCGAGGGGGGGAATGTGCTTTACTCGAGCCGTTGGCCCCTTTTTTAACCTCCCCCTCGCGCTTCCCCCCTCACCCCCTGTTTGGGGGGGGCTTGCTTTGTTTGAAGGTGGCCAATCCTAGCCCCCGCCGGCCCTGCCGGCATGCTGTGGGCCGGGGGTAGGGCTCCCGCCTCCGGGTGGCGTTCTACCCGGGCCCCTATTGGTCCGGCTTCGCCTTCCCGGCCCGGGTCCAGATGCAGGGGCTCTAGGAAGGTGTGAAAAACACAACAAAGCCTCATTAACAGGCAAATGGTCTTTTAAAGACTTGTGAAGTACTCGGGTGCGGCTGTGTGTGTGCCCGGGAAGCTGTCTCAGCACGGGTTGCCACACACGACAGGGGGGAGGGGGCTGAAGCCCTTTGAGCCCAATGGGCATTGCGCGCCTGATCGAGACCAAAGACAATAAATACCGGATAGTCTGCTTACGATCGCCACTCCTCCAGTAATGCGGAGACTACGGACTCCAGGTGTTGGCAGGGCCAATGGCTGTCCGTCCGGGGAGGGTCTTGGCGCATTTGAACCTTCTATGAAACCTTGAACTTAAACAAGAGCCCAAATGCAAAAGGCAAGATAAGAATAGCTTTTTGTGGTGAAAATGTTTGTGTGGTGAGCACCATGGTGTTGGTATAGTTATTTAAGAGCCTCTGTCTGACAGCGCCGTGAAATGTGTTTCTTTACCTTTCTGCTTCTGTGATTTCTTCTGCTTGTCAAGGGATCCTGTGCAATATCTGATGGAAAAACGCTAAGGCGCCCACGTTTGAGGATGAACCGGGGTCTGCTTCTACCACTATGGGAGAAATAATATACAAAACAAATAGGCCAGCTGATGATGAACAATTGAACACACCAACTTATCCCATCTTCATTCCTGGAGGGGTGCGAGCGTTGACGAACAGAGTCACTATTGAGCAAAAAAGTGGAAAGGATATGGGGAAGATAAATAAATTTGAAGAAAAATGTGAAAAAAGAGGGAAAAAAGTACAGAGAAAGAATCGGCTCTGTAAAAGGGTGAAAAGGAACCATTAAGAGAACTTCTTACAAAAACGAATCTTATGATTGTGAGCCCTGCAGAAGATGCAGTCAAAGTAGATCATGATATAGATATGCCAGCAGAGGCGGCCGGGGCATTGTGTTCGTTGAACCCATTTGCCTCCTCTTCTTCTATAGCGCAAGTTAAACCCGAGCCTCTAACTGCAAATACTGAGCCTTTTGAAGCGAATGTTGAGACTGGCGCCAAGAAGATGGATTCTAGAGAGACACATGTTTTAACCCTCTATTGTGAGTTCATTGAATTATTCCCTAATGATAGTGCAACCACTCTTTTAATCAAGTCCAGGCTCCTGACTCTTCTTTATGAAATCCCAAAATTGAGGGTAATAACATCTCAGGACATAAAGAGAGTAACCTTAGTGAGTCCACCAGGAACCTACAATGCCAGGAACTGCCAAACAACTCATGTTGAGTTTGTAACATCTAGTGTAAGTAGGCTTGTCAGGAATCATCAAGATGACTTTCACATCATGGGGATCGATGTTATTCCGTTCCTTCAAGTAAGGTTCAGAGGGAATTCCTTGCAGCCACACAATCCTCCCTTGAAGGAGGTAATTAATCTACCCCAGTTAGGGGTTGACGATCCACTAAGAAACCCAGGTCCTAATAATCATCGGAGCCAAACCAAAGCTAAGTTCTTCAAACTATGAATAACAGCAAATGACTATGCACGGTCAATAAAATTACTGACTACAGGAGGAGTTGTTGACAAGGAAGGAAGCCAGGATTGGTCCTGGCTGGCCAGAGCTCTGGCAAGTAAGGGCAAGAATAACATTGATCTGCTTTCCGATTGATTGAATTGGCACCAGACACCTCCTAAATGTATAGGGGTGTATCCCTGAAGACTATGGGTGTAGAACCACGATGTTTGAGAGATCATTATTTGGACACTTTGTCATGGAATGTAACAGGTTTGTCCAGTAGAGTGGAAGATGGGGACTGGCTAAAATGTATTAACAACTGTGCAGTCAATCAATCAATCAGGGGTTTGTTAAAGCGCGACTACTCACCCGTAAGGGTCTCAAGGCGCTAGAGGTGCGGGGGGGGTGCAGGTTCCATCCATCAAGGAGGGGGTCTGTCGAAGAGGTTTTGAGGTTTCTTGCGAAGATGGGGAGCGACGTTGTCTGTCTGAGGTGGAGCGGAAGGGCGTTCCATGCTTTGGCCGCGAGGAAGGAGAAGGAGCGGCCTCCCGATCTGGTCTTTCTGGTGCGGGGGACCACGGCGTAGGAGAGCTGGGCTGATCGTAGGGTCCTTTGGGGTGCGTGGAATTTGAGTCGGCTGTTCAGGTATGCTGGTCCGGTGCCGTGGAGGGCCTTGTGTGCGTGGGTGAGCATCTTGAAGGTGATTCTCGCCTTGACAGGGAGCCAGTGGAGTGTGCGCAGGTGCTGGGAGATGTGGCAGTGTTTTGGCAGGTTGAGGAGCAGTCTTGCGGCGGCGTTCTGCAGTAAACTGCTTCCGGGAAACCTGGTCTTTGTCAGTAAATGCTGCGAGTGGGTTTATGGACAATATAGAGCCAGCAAACAGGTAAAAAAGAGGGCGACCAGTGGGGGGAGAGGGGGCTTGCAACTTGGGCATCAAATAAAATAAATTGTGAGGTAAAGCATTTGGGTGGGAATTCCCTTACCCCTAATGTGCTACATGTAAGGTTAATAATGTCTGCTAATTAACCTTTTTTTGTTGATAGTCTAAATGTA
The DNA here is from genome assembly GCA_963921515.1 of Calotriton arnoldi. NCBI lineage: Eukaryota > Metazoa > Chordata > Amphibia > Caudata > Salamandridae > Calotriton > Calotriton arnoldi. The sequence goes on along the minus strand of CAWUFW010020634.1, from coordinate 66,553 downwards.
TACATTCCCCCTGGGTGGTCACTTGAAGTTCAGGCGATTAGGGATCATTATGTTGAATATGTTGAAAGCATAAGGGATAGAGAGAGACCCAAGGTGGGTACCCATATGGTGCTGATCTGTGGGGATTTTAACACTCAACTGACTGACAAAATTCTTAATGAAGAGGAGTACCTCTTCATTAAGAATGTTGTCAGTAGGCTGAGGATTACTGGTTAGGTGTCCCACATTCGGATATTCTGCTAGAGAAAGTATCCAAGAAAGAGGAGAACTTTTGAAGTTTTCTTACAAACTATTGGTTGTGTTTTTTGAATGGATGCACGCTCTCTGACAGTCCGGCAGTGATGACCTTTAGTAATGGCAGAAGAGCTTCTCTGATTGATTATGTTTTAGTTAATCTAGAATAGTGGGGAAATGTGGTTGATATGACAGTTGTGAAGAAGATGGACAGCAATCATGATACACTCTTAGTGAGAGCAAAGATCACTATCCGCAATGAAGTGGAACATGGCCAATAGCATGGGCAAGCTCACTCCCTCATATATCAATTTATGCGGCAAGAGTCCTTAATCTAATTATACAGAAGACTCCTCCAATGTAACTGTCGACGCGTTTCAGCTTTGTTATCCACAGGCTTTTAAAAGCGGCCCACGTGTGGATATCAGCAACCTGGGATACACTTCTTTATAAGAATCAAAACAACTCAAATTCCTGATCGTGCATATGGTATAGCAACATCTCGCCTTTCATTTGTCCTGAAGAGGCTGGAATAACAAAGATGAAACGCGTCAACAGTTACATTGGAGCAGTCTTCTGTATGAATAGATTAAGGACTCTTGGTGCATAAATTGATATATGAGGGAGAGAGAATTGTCTACCTCAAAGTTGCACCTCGTATAGACTACTTCCTATAGTGGACTGTGTGGGAATTACAAAACACAGCCACATTTTGATTAATTAACAGGAAGAACGAGAGGAGTAAAAATAATAATATTTGTATGGTACATGTTTCTGTATGTTCAAAGTCAAGCATATGTATATGTATTTTGTTGTGTTTTTTTATGTATATAAATGTTATGTTCGACACAAAGTAAAATCTACAAATATGTGGAAGGAGTCAAGTGTAACCCTGATTGGAATTTCTAAATAAAATGCTAAAAGTATGTGAAAGCACCTATGATTAATTAAGGTAATCTAAGAGGTTAAATACTTTGAGAAATGTGTTCCTTCACCACTATACACACTGTTGTGTAGCATGGGCGAGAGCATGGACAGGATTATGGGACTGAGATCTTACCTCATAATTATAGAAAGAGTATAAGATGGAACAGAGGGAAATATCTTAAGGAAATCCCCCTATTCATTGCTATTTGTAGCAAAATATGGACCCGTGTCCTTAACGCCTCAGGTGATGCTAATTTTGAAGTAGTGTATAGGCACAATTTTATGGTCCAGGAATTAAAACTCCTTTGGTCAAAGTCAGGATCAGCTGCAAAAGGAACCTTGAGTACCCACAACTGCCCTAGCTGGTATGATAGCGAGTGCTATACCATAAAACGTAACGTCTTGCAGGCTCTTGCCTTGCGTCATCATGATGAGACCTGTGAAGGGCCTTTTCTATTTTTTGCTCAAGTTCTGTTTATTGAATTTTCAAAAGAACATTACAGTTTAAATGCAATGACAAGGAGGAAGACCTTTATTAGACAGTTACATTGTAGTAGCAGTACATATAAAGCTTTATGCTAATGCGTCAGCACAATTGCCCGAGACATCTGCAAAGGCAGGACCCTGAAGTATAGAAATCACTCCTAGGAAGAGCCTTAGGAAACCCTGAGCCAAGGCCTGCGTATTGTAGGCTCTTGGTGGTGCGTGTCTATTTGAAGGGCAAGATGGAGAAATTAACAATGACTGGGAGTAGGGGAAGAAGGGAAGGGGGAACTGAGAGATCCCAAGTTGGTCTCTCATGTGTTCAAAGTCATGTATAATGAAGAATGAGGGAAGTGTCGCTTAGGAGAGAGTGTGTTAGTTAGCCTCTAAAGGGGCCAACAAGGGGGTGGTTGTACCCTTCACCAATTCATCAAATAAGTGAAGAGCACGCAATCTGGGAGGTTGGAAGCACAAATATTCCAAGCGGGACATATACTTGATGAGGGGTGTCCAGAGGCGTAGGCATTTCTTATCTGTGAATGACAGCTTATACATCATCTGCTCCACAGCAATGGTGTGCCAGAGGTGTGTGAACCAGGATGTCACTGAGGGGGCCAAGGGGGATCGCAAGGCTCGGGCTGTGAGCTTTTTGGGTGCACCAGTCATGTGGTGTACCAGATAGCAGTCTGCGTGACTCATGGCTGTCAATGATGTGGTGCGGATGCATAGAATAATAGCATATTAGTCTTCTGGTATGGGGTATCCCAGGGTGCCCTTAATATGGCTCAGGATCTCCTTCCAAAAGATTTTTAACGAGGGACATGCCCACCATATGTGATGGAAGTCACCCACTGGTGCACTACAGTGCCAGCATGAAGCAGAGGCCGCAGGAAACATGGTGTGGAGTTGGGCCAGGGTATAATGCCACTGGAGCATGACCTTGAAGGCTGCTTCCTGTTGGGCAATGCTTCTGTGCATATGCAGTATTTCTTGCCAGAGAAATTCCCACTGTTTCTGGGTGATGTTGGTGGTAGTATCTGGAGACCATTTCCATTGATAGGGGTGATAGGGAAGGATGCGTGACTATTGCAGAACAGCATATGTCTTAGAGATCAAACCTCGAATGCCTTCAAAGGTGCGGATATGTTGCTCAAAAAGAGTAAGTGGGCGGGTGGCGGCTTCTGCATTGGATGGGTGAAGGGCCCAGTGTCAGAGCTGGAAGCATTGATGAAATGCAGAGTCAGGGAGGTGAAAATCTTTCTTACACTGATTGAAGGGCTTAACTGCCTGGCCTTGGAAGAGATCCTGTAATAGCCTACACTCACCCTTAACCCAATCTGGGAAGTATTCCCAGTGGACATCAGGGGGAGAAGTCGGGATTGCATGCAATAGGGTTATTTGGAGACGGGAATGTGGTCAGCCCCCGTCTGATAGCTAGTCTATCTCAGATCTCTATCACTGTGCGTGTCGGGGTTGCAATGTTTAAAAAAACAAGAGCAACCCATATGTACATGCGAACTGGGTATTTAAGTATCAACTTACAACACGTGTTAACATGGAACTCATTTTGAAAACAATTTCATGTTGTCACAATTTTATTCTGTGTGGATTTAATCAAGACAAAGAGAGATTATAATGAGACAGAACATTTTTGTCAGAAGTTAATTCGTACAAAAATTAAGTAGCCCAATTATTGCCTTTTTTCCAACTCAATTCAGCCAAACTGAGTTATTTATTTTGTTTATGACAAAACGATTATATTTTAACTTTATACATATATTTCTCTTGGTGCATTAAGTTTCGTGAGTGGTGTTTTAGGAAAAAGAGGCAATAGAGAACCCCAAGTAAAGTAACCATAACCACACAAAAAACGTGACAATGAAGTGACTTGTAATTAGAGACAGGTTATTGGTATGTAAAAGGATGTCTGAATAATCATTTTTCAATATACAAAAGAGATCAGCCAGATTGTTCTCGAGTGCTTTCACTGTTAGACTATCCTTTAGTATTGTTGACAATGTTTCGACCCTACTTGCAATGTATGGGTCTTATTAGGACGAAGATGACCAGGGGACTACAAATGGTGCCTTGTTAGATAGATGTATCTCTGAGATGACACTGATAATGCAGTACGGCTGAGGGCTACTCAGGCTGGGAGGATATGCTTACCCAAGGTGGATGGTGTTCTTATCATTAGTTCTTTCTTTTCTGATTAGGAACAACATTAGATGGTTTTCTTTACATCATAGAATATCCTGGATAGTTATCTTCCTTCATGGGGGCTTAATGATGCCTAGGGAGGATGAATGAACAATTGTTTGTGTGTCTTATTAATAATAATTATGAATTTGGTATTAGAGGAGTCCCCCTTTAGGAAACTCACCATGCGACCGGAGTCAAAAGTATTCCTGTATATTCAACGAGTATTTTCAATTATGGATAATCCTGTTGTTATCATGGAAGAACCTTTTAATATAGTCTTCCTTCAAGTGGATAGTTGCTGCCTAAAAAGGGGCGAGAAAGTGCAGGGTTGCTGATCTGGTCCAATAGCTTACAAAAATAAATAAAAGTAAACGGGGACTTTTGTTATGAGGTCTCTTATTTGTGACTCACCGTGAGTACAGAGTGATAGTGTACTCCATTGGCTGGCCTCTCGGTTCTCACCTTAGTATGGACGTGAAGAGGCTCAGTCACTTTTTGTGCAGACTCCCAGTCGGATGCGCGACTATGCTAGACGGTTAATGTTCACGCCAGAATCTACTGGCGGTATCCGACATCTGACCTTGCTCACGTGATATGTGAAAGCAAGTGTCATACACAGGGGCAACAACACTAGACCTGTCAACCAAGAGGTTTACGGTGGTAAGTAGTGTGCATGTACCACTCATGTCAATAATGGTTTTTGCCAGTGTCACTATTTCATCAGCATGGTTATTAACATGGATTTACCCTATAGCTACTTATACACGCCACATTCAATGTTGATAAGTATATACAAATTACAGAATGCATATATATTATTCAAATACAATTAAATAAAATTTAAAAAAAGAAGGGAGCATTCAATTAAAAAACAATAACACTGTTTTGCTGAGTGTCTCTCAATGATCATCCACATTATGTACAAGGAATAAAACGTGTATACACAGATATGAATACAATTGGTACCGTTTGGAGGACGTTTTTAGTGACAGTTTCAGATTGATACATTGTATGCATTTTATATACAAAGTATTGCTGATCTCATGGTCATGTTAGAATAACAAAGTGGGTTTCCTCACATGTGCAATGGGGAGGCAGATTCCATATTGTGAATAGATAGCACAGTCAGTTACTTAGAGTAACAAACTTGCGCCATTCCTCCAGTGTGTTTAAACCTTGTCTGATAGAGTTACATCTATCTATCCATTTGCACTCTAGGCTCTGTAGGGTACATTAGACATCTCCTCCTCTTGGAGAAACAATGGCCTTCTCAATAATCTACCACCTCAAGTCATTGGCTGTGTGTTTTTTCTCTATGTAGTGTTGCACTAGTGGGCCATTCTCAACTTGGCAATGCATGCCGCTTCTATGTTGGCCAATTCTTGCCTTGATTGGTTGCGATGTTTGTCCAATGTGTATCAAATTGCAAGGACACCAAATGCAATAGATTATGTTCATGGAGGCGCAGTTAGTATGTTGTTGCAGAGTTATTTTTATGTCTCTACGTATGAAGGCTTCGATGTTGGTAGTGTATTGGCAAGCGATGCAACTGGCACACTTATAATGACTCTTAATGGGGGTAAGCCCCATATTTCTTATATGGTATTGCTGTGCTTGGGAACACAAGTGTTTGAATGCACCAGAGGATCTCTGTTGTTTTCCCCTTTCCTATAAGAGAAATGGGGAAGTTCTTTGAATATACTCATGGTGTTCAAAACTGGCCAATGTAGTTTGATGGTTTTGACAATTTTAGTGGTATGTGGACAGAAAGTGGTCACACAGATAATCTTATCACATTAGGGTCTTTTGCTTGGTTTTGAGTATTTTTTCTCTGGGGCTGTACTAAGCTCGTTTCATAGTGGTCTTTACTAATCGCTAGGGATATCCCCTTCCCCTTAGTTAACAACTGGGAATGGACCCTTCCTTAAAGAAGTCTTCTTTTTGAGTGCAGTACCTACATAGCCTTAAGAATTGGCCATAGGGAGTCCATCTTCTAGAGCCTGTGGTTGAAAGCTGCTGTATTGTAATAGTGTGGTCCATCGGTTTCCTATAGATGTAAGCGATGCGTGGACGGAGTGTCATGGTAGCCAAGAGAAGTCACAGAGCTGCTGACAAGCGACTGCTCTGTCCATGTGCACCCAGTGCATCTGGCTCTCACGTACTACCCACTAAGAAAAATAGCGTAGGTGTGGAGCCCAGTAATAATCCTGGAGGTTGGGACAAGCCAGTCCCCCTCGGTTCCGTGGGAGCATGAGAAGCACAGCGGAAATATGGGGGAGCTTCCCTTTCCATAAGAAAGAGCTGAGGTCTGTCTTTAACCGTGTAATGTCTTTTGAGGGGATGATTGTGGGCAAGGATTCAAATAAATACAGAAGCCAGGTAAGGACATTCATTTTTACCACATTGATGCTGCCTAACCAGGAGATGTGAAGTGGCTCCCATCTCCGAAGTCCTCCAGGATCGCTTTACGTGACGTGACCAGTTTGCCCTCGTCCAGGTAGTTAGAGTTTGTGAATGTGAGGCCTATGTACTGTAAAGAGTGGGAGGTCCACTGAAAGGGGGAGGGCATCTGCAAGTGGAGGAGGCATTGTGGCGGAAGGGTGAGGTTGAGTGCTTGCGATTTTGCTAGGTTGATCTTATAGCCAGAGATCCAAGTGTCATTGAGACTGAAGGGGGCAAATGCTGCCAGCAGGCCAGAAGCACAAGTCTTTAAAATTGAGGGCTCATTGGGGGTGGCCTGCTTATGTTTGAGCTTTTGGGTGGCCATGTCTGGCGGGAATGTTAATGTTCCCCGAACATATCATTTTGTGCTAGCTCCTGAAGAAGACATTTAGGATCACAAAGTTTCAGGAGATTTGCAGAAGTCAATCAAGGGGTTCCTATTCAGACCATAGTAAGACCCCCATTCTGGACACCACTTTAACTCTGATTGGGCCACAAGACCCAGCAGTTTGTCCATGGGTGAGACATCCGGAGCAGGACATTGCTGAAAAGCAGTCAGCTACTTCACCTGTCCATGATGAGCGCTAAATGGTGCTGGGGAGGGTGGTGACAGGGGATGGGGCGAAGCCATACAGGGTGCAGGTGGGGCAATGTAGGGAGAGAGTAGGCAGCTAGGGGGCTACACTTCTGTGGCAGTGGGGTCCAGACCAGCCAGGATACCTTGCAGGGTAAGGGGGCCGGGATAGCTGCCAATCCGTGACAGTCCTGCATGGCCATGAGTGACAAGAGGAACAGCTTTCGGCTGATGCTGCTCTTCATTTCTATAATTACAGGAGCTTCTAACATGCTCCTGTAGTTTTAGAAATGAAGCACAGAGTTGCTGGTGCCCAGACTGCGCACCTTCCCACACCGCCATTGATTACGCCCTTCAGGAAACTAAGTAGCTTCCAAACTACATTTTTCTATCATTCCTTGGTCAATAAATCGGATATAGAGCCTGACATTGGACTGAGATAACTCTCGAATACTTATTTTCACACTAAACTCTGACTGCCGTAAACCTGGGAACATAAGGCCAGAAAGATGAGAGCATTCTGTGTTTGCACACCCTGCAATTGGCGAAATCATTGGCGAAATCACAGGGTTTACAAACACAAAATATTTTTGCAATATACGGAACTCATTTTGCAAGTTGGAAGTGTATTTCGGACTGACAAATGGGCTTAGCAAGCCATACCACATTGCAATTGGAAAGGGATGTGAACGGGGCGTTCTTTCGTAATTGCAATTCATATGTTATGTATAAATGGTTTGCGACCGCAATTAGTGGTTGCAAACCAATGACCAGTTGTCAACACCGGAAAGGAGGTGGAGACTCATTCGCAGAAGAGGTCCCTATAGACCCCATCCCCTGTGAGAATCTTGTCGGGTGACCTCGGGGAAGCAGGCAGTGCTGACCACTGCCTGCGGCTGCTCCCCTGATGTCTTCCCAAATGGGAATCTTTTTTTAAGCTGTACCTGTTCTTATAAGGCACACAGGCTGCTTTTAAAAATAGTTTCCTGTTTAAAAGTACAAACACAGAGATGGTGCTCTATCGTTCCTTGCAGGCCACCGTCACCAATATTGCAGCCAAATCACAGAGGGTTGCAAATAGGAGCCTGCCTAAATAACACCCATTAGGCTTGTCCTTCTGTGACAACCAACAAGTGAAGATTTTGCGACCTGACTTATTAGTACATAGATCGCTTCCCAAAATCAGAGACGGGTCACAAAATGTCTGTGTGCATTTTGGAAGCATATTTTGTGGCCTGCCTCTGTGCATCCGGCTCAGAATCTTTCCAATGCCATGCTGCAGGGTTCCCTGCTCACTCCCCTTTCCCGCCTTCTGGCTGACCTTATGGGAAGTTGTTAGGTTGGTTTCCCTGAAATCGTTAATTATAGCTGCTGCAAAGTCTCCTAATGAGAGAGAGTTTGGGGTCGTTTGCAGTCAGCACTCTATGTACACTGTTTGCAACAAAAAGTGGAGTCTCTTAACCGTCCTTGACTCTCGGCTAGACGTGGGCGTGCAGTCCAAGGCTTAACTGAAGAGAGTCTCTGTAGTGAGTCTAATTACAGTAAAACACTATAACTAAGGTCAGAATAAATTATAAATGTCCGGCTAAGGATTGTGTGTAGATACCATTTTAACATTATACTTGTAGTACCTAGAGAACTGTATATTATATATTGTTGTTCAATTTTTCTTTCCTGTCAGTCTTTTCCTTGTTACTCTCGTGCTTTCACATCACTATGTATAGAATGCTTACGTTCTGGATGCGGCGTAGACCGGAGTCCAAGGGTGACAGTCACATCAGACGGAGTCCGGTCCGCCTTGCTTTCAGATGGGCTTCTTTGCTCATGTACTTAAATAGACGTTTATCTTTTATCTTGATCCAACTATCACCGCGTTTCACTCTCATCTTTTCCAGGACACCACAGTTCTATGAATGCAAACTTCTAACGTCTCTTGTGTGCAAAGCCCTGATGATTGCGAAATGTGTGCACACGTAGAACAAACTGCAAGCAGGAAATACAAGCAACAGTCCAATACAGCATGGATGCAGTATTCAGAGTTCAACAGCTATTGTTTACAAAGTTCTATGAATGTGCATACCAATACTCAACAAACATTGGCAGGGCCCATAAGTCTCGTCCATGCGAGATTTATTTGCGTTGCCAATTATTTTTTAAGGCAAGTTGTATAGCAGCACGTATGCTGTGCAGCTTGGCTAGGAACACTATGATGCGGTCAGCGCTGGCAACATGTAAACAACTGATCGACAGCTAAGAAGCCATCGAGACCAGAGGCGCAACTAGAGCCAAATTTCGGGGGTGGGGGTTGGGGGCTAAGAAAAAATTTCGGGGAGGGGGGCTAATTCTTCCAGCAATAGGCCGAGTGGAAACCCCCTCCAGGCGGCGAGTCGTCCCGCTCCTTCCCACTGTTACTACCCACTGCGCGCTTTTCCCTTAAATCACCACTGACAACTTTCTTTGGTGCCTGAAAAGGTCGCAGTTTATTCAGCATCATAAAATTTTATACATAAAATTTTATCCATATCAAACGTTCATGGTCATAACCTCATTTAATGTCCATGTTCTATCTTTTCATCTCTTGCTCCTTGCAATTCTTTCTCTTGCATTATGGACCCAGCCTCCTCAATTTCCCCGGAGGGGAGGGGCCCCTTTCTCTGGGCTTTCGATTCACGGGTCTAGGCTTCAGCTTGCTACCGATTTGGAGGGTGTCCGTCTGGACCTGCCCGGGCTGCAAGTGCCGTCCCACTCGCCCTGTATCCCTTTTGGGGGCCCTCCCTTCTCCTAGGGGTCCCTGCCGTTGTGGCATCCCAAGGACCTTACTTGAGCATCTACTCTACCTTTCCTGAGGCTGAGTCCTTGCCATCTTCTCCCTTGGTACCCCTGCCGTGAGGTATACCAAGGGTCCTGCGGGATCATCACATCTACTCCTTCTATGGCGGCACGCCGCCCCTTGGCTCCCCCAGTGCCCCTTCCGTGAGGCATGCCAAGGACACTGTGAGAGCCTTCCATCTACCTTCTAGTGATTCTTCTCTTTTCACTAGCTTCCTTGTGTTTATTCTGTCACGCTTCCTACGGTTTCTCGATCGGAGGGAGCTCCCCCTAGCCCGGCCTCTTCCCATGCTCTTACTTGCCAACTATTTGTTCAAGTATCCCCATTCTGTTTGGTGGGACATGTCTTTTCTTATTCTCGGGATGTGTACCCCCTCTTTCGGGCGGTGCCCTGTTCATTGGGACCTGCCCATTCTCACTCCCTGGATGTGTACCCCCTCCTTCGGGCGGTACCCTGGAGATCTCAAATTTTCTACAAGGTGAGAGCAGGGCCGCCAGTTTTTGGACCTCCTGGCTCTCCTACTGTTTGCTTGTCTGCTCCCCATCTTCTCCCTGGCACCGGCGGCTTTGATTGTTTGCTTCTGCCTATGTCAGGGAATTATGGCATGTGTCCAAACGCTTCGTGGTATCCAGGGCGCTCCTAGCTATGCTGTTTCTTTAGTATTTTGGGTTTGTGCTTCACCACCCAATACTTCTTATCCGTCTCGCCTACCAGTTTGGGTGCCAAGTGACTTCTACCTCTTCTATCCTTTTGGCGCATGTAACCTCACCAGCCACGTCTCAGCTCTTCCTGACGTGGGAGGCCATCCCGTTTTGCTACTAGCCGGGACCCCATTTGTTCACGATGTCTAATTGCTCGGTCCTCACCATGTTATGCCGAGGTGCAGCTAAACAGTTTTTGTTCCGCAGCTGGCGCACTCGTAATCTACCTGCTCAACTCGAGATGGCACTTTGCCTTGTCGGCCTAGCCCTGCTAGCATGCCTCGCCATGCTCCCCTGCTCGCCTATTTCTCTGGGCGGGTCCCTCTTCGCGCCTTTGCTCGCCCTGGCTGCGACAGTGCTGTCCGCGGCAGCTGCCACAACGCGGAGGATACTAATATCGGAGCTCGGTGCCAGGGACTACTGTGGTAGTGTGTGCCTTCCGGGACCAAACAACATTTGCTTTTTGCCACTGTTTGTCACCCGCTGAGGTTTTACCAAAATCCGTGCCAAACAGGTCACGTGTTGTCAAGGTGAACGACTGCCCACATTAAATTGTGTTTCAGTGCTTTTCCAAATGTTGCGGCCCTTAGCTGAATTGCACAGTTCTACTGGACACCAAGGTTGGTGGTTAGTTGAGTACCTTAATGGTTATTGAGACTGCCCATCCACTTTTGGACCTACTGGCTTTTCCACTGCTTGCTTAACTGTGTCTCCCCTCATCTTCTTGCCACCGGCTGCACTGCTTTCCCCACGTATAACCATTTCAGGGAAATGCCAGCCTGCATCAAAAGCCTGTTACGTAAACGATGCTGCAGGGAAAGGGTACCTGAGATTTTTCAGGATTTTTGCGAACCTTTTCTTTTGCAAGCGAGAATCCCCACACCTATTTTGTGTGCTGATATGCTCTTTGTGAAAGGGCATCATGCCGTCACTTGCCGGGACGCCTGCTGCTACTGAGACGGAGCGAGAAAGAGTTTTAATGCACTCAAAAAGGTCATACTGGGTGTTATTACCGATAGTCATATGTTTCCCTTGTCTACTGTTTGATTTTGCTCCTAAAAGCGGTGTCACTCATAGTGGTTGAAATGTCCTTCGTCAATGCCTGATTGCCATGCTGGCCAATCCACCAAGCACCGTGCCACCCGCCATATTCTAATCCCAGTCTAATGTTTCGTGGGCATTTGTCAGCAACTACATTGTACCCCTGCACTCGGTACACCTTCCGACTAATGTTTGCCAAGCAAGATTAATGATACTTCACCACCTGTTGGTCACCCAAGCTGAGGTGCCAGGGGAACATACGGGTTGCAAGCTTGTTACCCAGACCCAGCGCTCGGTTAGGCACTGCCTGGGCCGGGTGTTTTGTCCACAAGCAGATTCTACCCTTGCCCCGAAGACATTGTAAAATACTGCCCCATGAAGGTTGTGGCCGTCAATCCAATCCCTGCGTGCACTGCTCTGACCTCTGTTTAGGCGAATGACTTCTTCCCGTGACATCTGTTAACAGAGGCATGCCTTCCTTAGTATTGTTTCAATATTTACCGACCATAGCATCTGTCACGTCTGTCGAATGCTGCTAGGAATGTCGTTGCACTAGTTTCGCGAGTGTTACATCAAGACCCGGAAAGGGAAGTGCTGGACGAGATTATGAGCCGAAGGTGAACTGGATGGGCCAGGAGCAGCGAGCGCTTAGCTCCTCGTGACAGGCGACTCCTGTGACATGGGTGACCCCCTGCTTGGCTCTGCGAAACGCGCAGAGGCAGTCCTGATATCAAAAGTACAAGCTCAGAGGTGACCTACTCACTAGCTTAGAAAGGCTGCTTCACCCTGGGATGAATCGCTCGTGCCCTCCAGGTGACCATTGGCATCACCATTGACTATTAACTCACTGAGCCATTGTGCTCGCTGGCCCGGGGGCAGCAGCCCTAGAACTCTAGGACTGTGGATTGGATACCTGTGTAGCCACGCAGGGCACTGCCACAGTGCCCATTGGTTATAGCTACCTGGCTACCCTAAACGCTTCTATAGTGCCTATTGGCTATTAGCATGTACACAAAGAGCACTGCTATTTTGCACATTGGCTACCTGCCGATGCCCGGATCACTGCTACTCCGCACATTGGCTACCTGCGTGGCCACAAAGAGCGCTGCTACAGTGCCACCGAAAACATACATATATTTAAAGTCACAGACCTGGGCTTTTACGCTTCGGCCGCGCCACCAAACCAGAACTGTCCAACTGTTCAAATCGCTTTTTAACTGCAATTCCCGATGCAGCTCCTCAATTACTTCCCCATGCCCTTTATTTTTCCATTTGTTATATGGATGGCTCAAGCGAATCCAGAGAAAAACTGGCCTGGGTTCTTGATGTCCGTGCTACCTAAGGCCCGAGCACTGCAGTGTTGGACAAAGGATGAGGTGGAAAATACCAGCGTGTACAAGGAGCCGTCTAGAAGTGTTAGGCCAGGGCGATTGCAGCCCAAAGAGGGCATGCTAGCCTTACCAGTACATCCAAGTGAGCACGAAAAAGGTTACGTGTAACATGCCTGTACTTTTCAAGCCCCTTGAGTACATTTTTAAAACAGTCAGAGGCCACTTGATTTTGGCGTGTACCCTTCGAGTCCAAGTGCTATATCTAGCTGTCAGGAACTAGTTTAGCTGGGCTTGTATATTTTTTCGCTGAACGTCGCTTCGGGTGCATGTACAAAAAACCCCAACTGCCAAGTTCAACTTTACCCGTTCATGAGGTTGCAATACGTGCCTGTACTGGAAGGAACTAACGAATCCAGCACTTAGCGATATACATACCACCTTAGTTGTGTGTACCGTAAGCACCCCGCATCCACTTTAGTAGCGCTCCGCATTTCACCGCATTAGCTAGCCAAAGAGAATCAAACCTTGCATGCTGTACTATAGGCCGCGTGTGGTACCTATGAGGAGGACAGTGTGCCCGTGCCTTGTCTGGCATGGGGGGGGGGTTCATGGTGCCTTAGTTAACCTTGTTCACTCGCCCTCAGCTTGCGTAACCTGTTTTTTTGGGCGACGGGCAAAAACTGCATACATTTGGGCAGTGCTGATCGTTCTGTGGCAACTCCCCTAGGCCCTGGATTCGGTGGGCCGGGCGGTCTACTTATCATGGCGCGCATGAATGAGGATACCGCGCCATATATCCGTTGAGTGCCTGTTGTGTAACCGTGCCCTTTGCCTTTTGTTTACGGCCGCTGCACCCAGCGCCTGGACGGGACTATTTTGAAGACAGCGGTGGGGTTATCCAGTGGTCGCCCCTGCCGCTGATTTCTAGTGACTACACCAGCCCACCCGGGCGGGCGGAAATCGGGCGTTCAACTTGCGGATGCCTAGGATGCATAGGTCTCGCCGCACTGCGGTGTTTTGTTCGTGCCTCTTGTTTGTTTCACTTTTCTTTGTGGGAACATATTTAAAGATCCATAATTCCATTCCCGCCCTGGATGCAGCCTGCTGGTTTGCAACCACATGGACTGCTGCCTTCCATTGTTCCCAGAACGTCATCATTCACCGGGGCTCGCCCGAGTCCATGACTCTCACCCCGCTCGCTTCCCCCGTAGTTTGGGCTGTATAGGCAGATTTAAAAAGACTTGCTTTTGGCACACTAACTCTGTGGCTCAGATTTTTTTAGCATTCCGTAGTTTATATAAACGGTAAATATTCCAGGAGCCCAGGGATAACAACAGGCCGAAACACGCTACTCGGGTGAATTATCCTACAATGAGCACCCTGACAGTCCCTAATTACCCCAGAGCTGGTCCCTCAGTTCTCCCCGCTGTGGGAACTCTGCTATTACCGCATACTACTCAAGTAGTGCACTCTGCCACCCAACTACCAAGCACACCTTTCTGGCCCAAATGACGCGGCAGTCAGAAATTCTGCTCTTATCCAATGGCAACTTAACCTTAACAAACTCCTGGCTTTCAGTTGCCACCATGGTTATGCCCTTGGCTGCATCCTGTTTAACTCGCGGCTGCTGTCTTTTCTGTTGACAAAGGCCACCATCAGTGGGCACTCTGCTGCACCCCCATGCCGATACGGCCCCCCGCATTGATGTGTCCAACGATCGGCATGCGCGACTCGTTTTTGTTTTCGGGTAAAGACAAGTTGCATCTTATATTTCTTGTCTATTTATATAGCGAACTCGACCAGAAGGTATTGGGGTGCTGTACCCGAGCCCCCGCTATGTTAACCCCGTGCACACTCACTTTTTCCACTGGGGGATTAAGTGATTTGCCCAGGCTTACCTCCTCGGGTGTAGATTCGACCCCCATGCTTGCAACTTTGGTTTCCCAGCTCGACAGTTTAAACGTGCGACCACATCTTCTCCATGATCATGGGAGTGTAATGGCAGTGCCTCTTTCCTGCTCTTTTGGTACCGGTTTTAAGTGCCTATGCTCGCATGTTACTAAAACAACCCACACTGTTGCGAGAGCGTCCTGCCCACAGTTTAAACGTGAGACCACATCCTCTCCGTGATCATGGGAGATGATTCTGCCACTAGGGCACTTGGATTCGCTAGCCTATCAATGGCTGTACCACATCCTATTTGTAACATTCTATACCTTTGTAAGATTCGCCCCTTTACGGTATATTGCGCTTCTGCCTCCCGCCCCGAAACTCACCTCGCCTAACCGCTCCTCCGCCGGGGGCACCGCCGCCCGCGCCGACCCTTCCTTGCGATGTGAGGCTGGCCCTGAGCACCGCCATATTGGCTGCAAGTGCCCGTGCGTCCTTATTTTTGTGGTTATCTCCTCCCCTCCTCTGACTTTTGCTGCTCCGCGTTCTGCGGGCAGGGGTGGAGGCTCTGCTCGCGCTGCTCCGGCTGCACCACAGCCAAGTCGTTGCTTGTGACTGGGGGGAAGCAATGTTCGACCGACGCTTCACTGCTGGTTGTTGGTTTGCCTTTCGAAAAAGGCGCGAAACCCCGATGCCGTTCTTTGTCCTGCTGGACACCGCTGATCCTCGAGCCACCGCAAGACAAGGTGGAGCGTTCGATCCAGGATATTCGTCTGTTTCTGGATGTCGTCCTCTTCTCCGGTCGGCATTACTTTCTTTCGTCCTGCGAGGGGGAATGTGCTTTACTCGGGCCGTTGGCCCCTTTTTAACCTCCCCTCGCGCTTCCCCCCTCACCCCCTGTTTGGGGGGGGCTTGCTTTGTTTGAAGGTGGCCAATCCTAGCCCCCGCCGGCCCTGCCGGCATGCTGTGGGCCGGGGGTAGGGCTCCCGCCTCCGGGTGGCGTTCTACCCGGGCCCCTATTGGTCCGGCTTCGCCTTCCCGGCCCGGGTCCAGATGCAGGGGCTCTAGGAAGGTGTGAAAAACACAACAAAGCCTCATTAACAGGCAAATGGTCTTTTAAAGACTTGTGAAGTACTCGGGTGCGGCTGTGTGTGTGCCCGGGAAGCTGTCTCAGCACGGGTTGCCACACACGACAGGGGGGGAGGGGGCTGAAGCCCTTTGAGCCCAATGGGCATTGCGCGCCTGATCGAGACCAAAGACAATAAATACCGGATAGTCTGCTTACGATCGCCACTCCTCCAGTAATGCGGAGACTACGGACTCCAGGTGTTGGCAGGGCCAATGGCTGTCCGTCCGGGGAGGGTCTTGGCGCATTTGAACCTTCTATGAAACCTTGAACTTAAACAAGAGCCCAAATGCAAAAGGCAAGATAAGAATAGCTTTTTGTGGTGAAAATGTTTGTGTGGTGAGCACCATGGTGTTGGTATAGTTATTTAAGAGCCTCTGTCTGACAGCGCCGTGAAATGTGTTTCTTTACCTTTCTGCTTCTGTGATTTCTTCTGCTTGTCAAGGGATCCTGTGCAATATCTGATGGAAAAACGCTAAGGCGCCCACGTTTGAGGATGAACCGGGGTCTGCTTCTACCACTATGGGAGAAATAATATACAAAACAAATAGGCCAGCTGATGATGAACAATTGAACACACCAACTTATCCCATCTTCATTCCTGGAGGGGTGCGAGCGTTGACGAACAGAGTCACTATTGAGCAAAAAAGTGGAAAGGATATGGGGAAGATAAATAAATTTGAAGAAAAATGTGAAAAAAGAGGGAAAAAAGTACAGAGAAAGAATCGGCTCTGTAAAAGGGTGAAAAGGAACCATTAAGAGAACTTCTTACAAAAACGAATCTTATGATTGTGAGCCCTGCAGAAGATGCAGTCAAAGTAGATCATGATATAGATATGCCAGCAGAGGCGGCCGGGGCATTGTGTTCGTTGAACCCATTTGCCTCCTCTTCTTCTATAGCGCAAGTTAAACCCGAGCCTCTAACTGCAAATACTGAGCCTTTTGAAGCGAATGTTGAGACTGGCGCCAAGAAGATGGATTCTAGAGAGACACATGTTTTAACCCTCTATTGTGAGTTCATTGAATTATTCCCTAATGATAGTGCAACCACTCTTTTAATCAAGTCCAGGCTCCTGACTCTTCTTTATGAAATCCCAAAATTGAGGGTAATAACATCTCAGGACATAAAGAGAGTAACCTTAGTGAGTCCACCAGGAACCTACAATGCCAGGAACTGCCAAACAACTCATGTTGAGTTTGTAACATCTAGTGTAAGTAGGCTTGTCAGGAATCATCAAGATGACTTTCACATCATGGGGATCGATGTTATTCCGTTCCTTCAAGTAAGGTTCAGAGGGAATTCCTTGCAGCCACACAATCCTCCCTTGAAGGAGGTAATTAATCTACCCCAGTTAGGGGTTGACGATCCACTAAGAAACCCAGGTCCTAATAATCATCGGAGCCAAACCAAAGCTAAGTTCTTCAAACTATGAATAACAGCAAATGACTATGCACGGTCAATAAAATTACTGACTACAGGAGGAGTTGTTGACAAGGAAGGAAGCCAGGATTGGTCCTGGCTGGCCAGAGCTCTGGCAAGTAAGGGCAAGAATAACATTGATCTGCTTTCCGATTGATTGAATTGGCACCAGACACCTCCTAAATGTATAGGGGTGTATCCCTGAAGACTATGGGTGTAGAACCACGATGTTTGAGAGATCATTATTTGGACACTTTGTCATGGAATGTAACAGGTTTGTCCAGTAGAGTGGAAGATGGGGACTGGCTAAAATGTATTAACAACTGTGCAGTCAATCAATCAATCAGGGGTTTGTTAAAGCGCGACTACTCACCCGTAAGGGTCTCAAGGCGCTAGAGGTGCGGGGGGGGTGCAGGTTCCATCCATCAAGGAGGGGGTCTGTCGAAGAGGTTTTGAGGTTTCTTGCGAAGATGGGGAGCGACGTTGTCTGTCTGAGGTGGAGCGGAAGGGCGTTCCATGCTTTGGCCGCGAGGAAGGAGAAGGAGCGGCCTCCCGATCTGGTCTTTCTGGTGCGGGGGACCACGGCGTAGGAGAGCTGGGCTGATCGTAGGGTCCTTTGGGGTGCGTGGAATTTGAGTCGGCTGTTCAGGTATGCTGGTCCGGTGCCGTGGAGGGCCTTGTGTGCGTGGGTGAGCATCTTGAAGGTGATTCTCGCCTTGACAGGGAGCCAGTGGAGTGTGCGCAGGTGCTGGGAGATGTGGCAGTGTTTTGGCAGGTTGAGGAGCAGTCTTGCGGCGGCGTTCTGCAGTAAACTGCTTCCGGGAAACCTGGTCTTTGTCAGTAAATGCTGCGAGTGGGTTTATGGACAATATAGAGCCAGCAAACAGGTAAAAAAGAGGGCGACCAGTGGGGGGAGAGGGGGCTTGCAACTTGGGCATCAAATAAAATAAATTGTGAGGTAAAGCATTTGGGTGGGAATTCCCTTACCCCTAATGTGCTACATGTAAGGTTAATAATGTCTGCTAATTAACCTTTTTTTGTTGATAGTCTAAATGTATACATTCCCCCTGGGTGGTCACTTGAAGTTCAGGCGATTAGGGATCATTATGTTGAATATGTTGAAAGCATAAGGGATAGAGAGAGACCCAAGGTGGGTACCCATATGGTGCTGATCTGTGGGGATTTTAACACTCAACTGACTGACAAAATTCTTAATGAAGAGGAGTACCTCTTCATTAAGAATGTTGTCAGTAGGCTGAGGATTACTGGTTAGGTGTCCCACATTCGGATATTCTGCTAGAGAAAGTATCCAAGAAAGAGGAGAACTTTTGAAGTTTTCTTACAAACTATTGGTTGTGTTTTTTGAATGGATGCACGCTCTCTGACAGTCCGGCAGTGATGACCTTTAGTAATGGCAGAAGAGCTTCTCTGATTGATTATGTTTTAGTTAATCTAGAATAGTGGGGAAATGTGGTTGATATGACAGTTGTGAAGAAGATGGACAGCAATCATGATACACTCTTAGTGAGAGCAAAGATCACTATCCGCAATGAAGTGGAACATGGCCAATAGCATGGGCAAGCTCACTCCCTCATATATCAATTTATGCGGCAAGAGTCCTTAATCTAATTATACAGAAGACTCCTCCAATGTAACTGTCGACGCGTTTCAGCTTTGTTATCCACAGGCTTTTAAAAGCGGCCCACGTGTGGATATCAGCAACCTGGGATACACTTCTTTATAAGAATCAAAACAACTCAAATTCCTGATCGTGCATATGGTATAGCAACATCTCGCCTTTCATTTGTCCTGAAGAGGCTGGAATAACAAAGATGAAACGCGTCAACAGTTACATTGGAGCAGTCTTCTGTATGAATAGATTAAGGACTCTTGGTGCATAAATTGATATATGAGGGAGAGAGAATTGTCTACCTCAAAGTTGCACCTCGTATAGACTACTTCCTATAGTGGACTGTGTGGGAATTACAAAACACAGCCACATTTTGATTAATTAACAGGAAGAACGAGAGGAGTAAAAATAATAATATTTGTATGGTACATGTTTCTGTATGTTCAAAGTCAAGCATATGTATATGTATTTTGTTGTGTTTTTTTATGTATATAAATGTTATGTTCGACACAAAGTAAAATCTACAAATATGTGGAAGGAGTCAAGTGTAACCCTGATTGGAATTTCTAAATAAAATGCTAAAAGTATGTGAAAGCACCTATGATTAATTAAGGTAATCTAAGAGGTTAAATACTTTGAGAAATGTGTTCCTTCACCACTATACACACTGTTGTGTAGCATGGGCGAGAGCATGGACAGGATTATGGGACTGAGATCTTACCTCATAATTATAGAAAGAGTATAAGATGGAACAGAGGGAAATATCTTAAGGAAATCCCCCTATTCATTGCTATTTGTAGCAAAATATGGACCCGTGTCCTTAACGCCTCAGGTGATGCTAATTTTGAAGTAGTGTATAGGCACAATTTTATGGTCCAGGAATTAAAACTCCTTTGGTCAAAGTCAGGATCAGCTGCAAAAGGAACCTTGAGTACCCACAACTGCCCTAGCTGGTATGATAGCGAGTGCTATACCATAAAACGTAACGTCTTGCAGGCTCTTGCCTTGCGTCATCATGATGAGACCTGTGAAGGGCCTTTTCTATTTTTTGCTCAAGTTCTGTT
This sequence comes from Calotriton arnoldi, assembly GCA_963921515.1. Classification (NCBI taxonomy): domain Eukaryota; kingdom Metazoa; phylum Chordata; class Amphibia; order Caudata; family Salamandridae; genus Calotriton; species Calotriton arnoldi. The sequence goes on along the minus strand of CAWUFW010020634.1, from coordinate 46,658 downwards.
TATTGAATTTTCAAAAGAACATTACAGTTTAAATGCAATGACAAGGAGGAAGACCTTTATTAGACAGTTACATTGTAGTAGCAGTACATATAAAGCTTTATGCTAATGCGTCAGCACAATTGCCCGAGACATCTGCAAAGGCAGGACCCTGAAGTATAGAAATCACTCCTAGGAAGAGCCTTAGGAAACCCTGAGCCAAGGCCTGCGTATTGTAGGCTCTTGGTGGTGCGTGTCTATTTGAAGGGCAAGATGGAGAAATTAACAATGACTGGGAGTAGGGGAAGAAGGGAAGGGGGAACTGAGAGATCCCAAGTTGGTCTCTCATGTGTTCAAAGTCATGTATAATGAAGAATGAGGGAAGTGTCGCTTAGGAGAGAGTGTGTTAGTTAGCCTCTAAAGGGGCCAACAAGGGGGGGGGTTGTACCCTTCACCAATTCATCAAATAAGTGAAGAGCACGCAATCTGGGAGGTTGGAAGCACAAATATTCCAAGCGGGACATATACTTGATGAGGGGTGTCCAGAGGCGTAGGCATTTCTTATCTGTGAATGACAGCTTATACATCATCTGCTCCACAGCAATGGTGTGCCAGAGGTGTGTGAACCAGGATGTCACTGAGGGGGCCAAGGGGGATCGCAAGGCTCGGGCTGTGAGCTTTTTGGGTGCACCAGTCATGTGGTGTACCAGATAGCAGTCTGCGTGACTCATGGCTGTCAATGATGTGGTGCGGATGCATAGAATAATAGCATATTAGTCTTCTGGTATGGGGTATCCCAGGGTGCCCTTAATATGGCTCAGGATCTCCTTCCAAAAGATTTTTAACGAGGGACATGCCCACCATATGTGATGGAAGTCACCCACTGGTGCACTACAGTGCCAGCATGAAGCAGAGGCCGCAGGAAACATGGTGTGGAGTTGGGCCAGGGTATAATGCCACTGGAGCATGACCTTGAAGGCTGCTTCCTGTTGGGCAATGCTTCTGTGCATATGCAGTATTTCTTGCCAGAGAAATTCCCACTGTTTCTGGGTGATGTTGGTGGTAGTATCTGGAGACCATTTCCATTGATAGGGGTGATAGGGAAGGATGCGTGACTATTGCAGAACAGCATATGTCTTAGAGATCAAACCTCGAATGCCTTCAAAGGTGCGGATATGTTGCTCAAAAAGAGTAAGTGGGCGGGTGGCGGCTTCTGCATTGGATGGGTGAAGGGCCCAGTGTCAGAGCTGGAAGCATTGATGAAATGCAGAGTCAGGGAGGTGAAAATCTTTCTTACACTGATTGAAGGGCTTAACTGCCTGGCCTTGGAAGAGATCCTGTAATAGCCTACACTCACCCTTAACCCAATCTGGGAAGTATTCCCAGTGGACATCAGGGGGAGAAGTCGGGATTGCATGCAATAGGGTTATTTGGAGACGGGAATGTGGTCAGCCCCCGTCTGATAGCTAGTCTATCTCAGATCTCTATCACTGTGCGTGTCGGGGTTGCAATGTTTAAAAAAACAAGAGCAACCCATATGTACATGCGAACTGGGTATTTAAGTATCAACTTACAACACGTGTTAACATGGAACTCATTTTGAAAACAATTTCATGTTGTCACAATTTTATTCTGTGTGGATTTAATCAAGACAAAGAGAGATTATAATGAGACAGAACATTTTTGTCAGAAGTTAATTCGTACAAAAATTAAGTAGCCCAATTATTGCCTTTTTTCCAACTCAATTCAGCCAAACTGAGTTATTTATTTTGTTTATGACAAAACGATTATATTTTAACTTTATACATATATTTCTCTTGGTGCATTAAGTTTCGTGAGTGGTGTTTTAGGAAAAAGAGGCAATAGAGAACCCCAAGTAAAGTAACCATAACCACACAAAAAACGTGACAATGAAGTGACTTGTAATTAGAGACAGGTTATTGGTATGTAAAAGGATGTCTGAATAATCATTTTTCAATATACAAAAGAGATCAGCCAGATTGTTCTCGAGTGCTTTCACTGTTAGACTATCCTTTAGTATTGTTGACAATGTTTCGACCCTACTTGCAATGTATGGGTCTTATTAGGACGAAGATGACCAGGGGACTACAAATGGTGCCTTGTTAGATAGATGTATCTCTGAGATGACACTGATAATGCAGTACGGCTGAGGGCTACTCAGGCTGGGAGGATATGCTTACCCAAGGTGGATGGTGTTCTTATCATTAGTTCTTTCTTTTCTGATTAGGAACAAAATTAGATGGTTTTCTTTACATCATAGAATATCCTGGATAGTTATCTTCCTTCATGGGGGCTTAATGATGCCTAGGGAGGATGAATGAACAATTGTTTGTGTGTCTTATTAATAATAATTATGAATTTGGTATTAGAGGAGTCCCCCTTTAGGAAACTCACCATGCGACCGGAGTCAAAAGTATTCCTGTATATTCAACGAGTATTTTCAATTATGGATAATCCTGTTGTTATCATGGAAGAACCTTTTAATATAGTCTTCCTTCAAGTGGATAGTTGCTGCCTAAAAAGGGGCGAGAAAGTGCAGGGTTGCTGATCTGGTCCAATAGCTTACAAAAATAAATAAAAGTAAACGGGGACTTTTGTTATGAGGTCTCTTATTTGTGACTCACCGTGAGTACAGAGTGATAGTGTACTCCATTGGCTGGCCTCTCGGTTCTCACCTTAGTATGGACGTGAAGAGGCTCAGTCACTTTTTGTGCAGACTCCCAGTCGGATGCGCGACTATGCTAGACGGTTAATGTTCACGCCAGAATCTACTGGCGGTATCCGACATCTGACCTTGCTCACGTGATATGTGAAAGCAAGTGTCATACACAGGGGCAACAACACTAGACCTGTCAACCAAGAGGTTTACGGTGGTAAGTAGTGTGCATGTACCACTCATGTCAATAATGGTTTTTGCCAGTGTCACTATTTCATCAGCATGGTTATTAACATGGATTTACCCTATAGCTACTTATACACGCCACATTCAATGTTGATAAGTATATACAAATTACAGAATGCATATATATTATTCAAATACAATTAAATAAAATTTAAAAAAAGAAGGGAGCATTCAATTAAAAAACAATAACACTGTTTTGCTGAGTGTCTCTCAATGATCATCCACATTATGTACAAGGAATAAAACGTGTATACACAGATATGAATACAATTGGTACCGTTTGGAGGACGTTTTTAGTGACAGTTTCAGATTGATACATTGTATGCATTTTATATACAAAGTATTGCTGATCTCATGGTCATGTTAGAATAACAAAGTGGGTTTCCTCACATGTGCAATGGGGAGGCAGATTCCATATTGTGAATAGATAGCACAGTCAGTTACTTAGAGTAACAAACTTGCGCCATTCCTCCAGTGTGTTTAAACCTTGTCTGATAGAGTTACATCTATCTATCCATTTGCACTCTAGGCTCTGTAGGGTACATTAGACATCTCCTCCTCTTGGAGAAACAATGGCCTTCTCAATAATCTACCACCTCAAGTCATTGGCTGTGTGTTTTTTCTCTATGTAGTGTTGCACTAGTGGGCCATTCTCAACTTGGCAATGCATGCCGCTTCTATGTTGGCCAATTCTTGCCTTGATTGGTTGCGATGTTTGTCCAATGTGTATCAAATTGCAAGGACACCAAATGCAATAGATTATGTTCATGGAGGCGCAGTTAGTATGTTGTTGCAGAGTTATTTTTATGTCTCTACGTATGAAGGCTTCGATGTTGGTAGTGTATTGGCAAGCGATGCAACTGGCACACTTATAATGACTCTTAATGGGGGGTAAGCCCCATATTTCTTATATGGTATTGCTGTGCTTGGGAACACAAGTGTTTGAATGCACCAGAGGATCTCTGTTGTTTTCCCCTTTCCTATAAGAGAAATGGGGAAGTTCTTTGAATATACTCATGGTGTTCAAAACTGGCCAATGTAGTTTGATGGTTTTGACAATTTTAGTGGTATGTGGACAGAAAGTGGTCACACAGATAATCTTATCACATTAGGGTCTTTTGCTTGGTTTTGAGTATTTTTTCTCTGGGGCTGTACTAAGCTCTTTTCATAGTGGTCTTTACTAATCGCTAGGGATATCCCCTTCCCCTTAGTTAACAACTGGGAATGGACCCTTCCTTAAAGAAGTCTTCTTTTTGAGTGCAGTACCTACATAGCCTTAAGAATTGGCCATAGGGAGTCCATCTTCTAGAGCCTGTGGTTGAAAGCTGCTGTATTGTAATAGTGTGGTCCATCGGTTTCCTATAGATGTAAGCGATGCGTGGACGGAGTGTCATGGTAGCCAAGAGAAGTCACAGAGCTGCTGACAAGCGACTGCTCTGTCCATGTGCACCCAGTGCATCTGGCTCTCACGTACTACCCACTAAGAAAAATAGCGTAGGTGTGGAGCCCAGTAATAATCCTGGAGGTTGGGACAAGCCAGTCCCCCTCGGTTCCGTGGGAGCATGAGAAGCACAGCGGAAATATGGGGGAGCTTCCCTTTCCATAAGAAAGAGCTGAGGTCTGTCTTTAACCGTGTAATGTCTTTTGAGGGGATGATTGTGGGCAAGGATTCAAATAAATACAGAAGCCAGGTAAGGACATTCATTTTTACCACATTGATGCTGCCTAACCAGGAGATGTGAAGTGGCTCCCATCTCCGAAGTCCTCCAGGATCGCTTTACGTGACGTGACCAGTTTGCCCTCGTCCAGGTAGTTAGAGTTTGTGAATGTGAGGCCTATGTACTGTAAAGAGTGGGAGGTCCACTGAAAGGGGGAGGGCATCTGCAAGTGGAGGAGGCATTGTGGCGGAAGGGTGAGGTTGAGTGCTTGCGATTTTGCTAGGTTGATCTTATAGCCAGAGATCCAAGTGTCATTGAGACTGAAGGGGGCAAATGCTGCCAGCAGGCCAGAAGCACAAGTCTTTAAAATTGAGGGCTCATTGGGGGTGGCCTGCTTATGTTTGAGCTTTTGGGTGGCCATGTCTGGCGGGAATGTTAATGTTCCCCGAACATATCATTTTGTGCTAGCTCCTGAAGAAGACATTTAGGATCACAAAGTTTCAGGAGATTTGCAGAAGTCAATCAAGGGGTTCCTATTCAGACCATAGTAAGACCCCCATTCTGGACACCACTTTAACTCTGATTGGGCCACAAGACCCAGCAGTTTGTCCATGGGTGAGACATCCGGAGCAGGACATTGCTGAAAAGCAGTCAGCTACTTCACCTGTCCATGATGAGCGCTAAATGGTGCTGGGGAGGGTGGTGACAGGGGATGGGGCGAAGCCATACAGGGTGCAGGTGGGGCAATGTAGGGAGAGAGTAGGCAGCTAGGGGGCTACACTTCTGTGGCAGTGGGGTCCAGACCAGCCAGGATACCTTGCAGGGTAAGGGGGCCGGGATAGCTGCCAATCCGTGACAGTCCTGCATGGCCATGAGTGACAAGAGGAACAGCTTTCGGCTGATGCTGCTCTTCATTTCTATAATTACAGGAGCTTCTAACATGCTCCTGTAGTTTTAGAAAAGAAGCACAGAGTTGCTGGTGCCCAGACTGCGCACCTTCCCACACCGCCATTGATTACGCCCTTCAGGAAACTAAGTAGCTTCCAAACTACATTTTTCTATCATTCCTTGGTCAATAAATCGGATATAGAGCCTGACATTGGACTGAGATAACTCTCGAATACTTATTTTCACACTAAACTCTGACTGCCGTAAACCTGGGAACATAAGGCCAGAAAGATGAGAGCATTCTGTGTTTGCACACCCTGCAATTGGCGAAATCATTGGCGAAATCACAGGGTTTACAAACACAAAATATTTTTGCAATATACGGAACTCATTTTGCAAGTTGGAAGTGTATTTCGGACTGACAAATGGGCTTAGCAAGCCATACCACATTGCAATTGGAAAGGGATGTGAACGGGGCGTTCTTTCGTAATTGCAATTCATATGTTATGTATAAATGGTTTGCGACCGCAATTAGTGGTTGCAAACCAATGACCAGTTGTCAACACCGGAAAGGAGGTGGAGACTCATTCGCAGAAGAGGTCCCTATAGACCCCATCCCCTGTGAGAATCTTGTCGGGTGACCTCGGGGGAAGCAGGCAGTGCTGACCACTGCCTGCGGCTGCTCCCCTGATGTCTTCCCAAATGGGAATCTTTTTTTAAGCTGTACCTGTTCTTATAAGGCACACAGGCTGCTTTTAAAAATAGTTTCCTGTTTAAAAGTACAAACACAGAGATGGTGCTCTATCGTTCCTTGCAGGCCACCGTCACCAATATTGCAGCCAAATCACAGAGGGTTGCAAATAGGAGCCTGCCTAAATAACACCCATTAGGCTTGTCCTTCTGTGACAACCAACAAGTGAAGATTTTGCGACCTGACTTATTAGTACATAGATCGCTTCCCAAAATCAGAGACGGGTCACAAAATGTCTGTGTGCATTTTGGAAGCATATTTTGTGGCCTGCCTCTGTGCATCCGGCTCAGAATCTTTCCAATGCCATGCTGCAGGGTTCCCTGCTCACTCCCCTTTCCCGCCTTCTGGCTGACCTTATGGGAAGTTGTTAGGTTGGTTTCCCTGAAATCGTTAATTATAGCTGCTGCAAAGTCTCCTAATGAGAGAGAGTTTGGGGTCGTTTGCAGTCAGCACTCTATGTACACTGTTTGCAACAAAAAGTGGAGTCTCTTAACCGTCCTTGACTCTCGGCTAGACGTGGGCGTGCAGTCCAAGGCTTAACTGAAGAGAGTCTCTGTAGTGAGTCTAATTACAGTAAAACACTATAACTAAGGTCAGAATAAATTATAAATGTCCGGCTAAGGATTGTGTGTAGATACCATTTTAACATTATACTTGTAGTACCTAGAGAACTGTATATTATATATTGTTGTTCAATTTTTCTTTCCTGTCAGTCTTTTCCTTGTTACTCTCGTGCTTTCACATCACTATGTATAGAATGCTTACGTTCTGGATGCGGCGTAGACCGGAGTCCAAGGGTGACAGTCACATCAGACGGAGTCCGGTCCGCCTTGCTTTCAGATGGGCTTCTTTGCTCATGTACTTAAATAGACGTTTATCTTTTATCTTGATCCAACTATCACCGCGTTTCACTCTCATCTTTTCCAGGACACCACAGTTCTATGAATGCAAACTTCTAACGTCTCTTGTGTGCAAAGCCCTGATGATTGCGAAATGTGTGCACACGTAGAACAAACTGCAAGCAGGAAATACAAGCAACAGTCCAATACAGCATGGATGCAGTATTCAGAGTTCAACAGCTATTGTTTACAAAGTTCTATGAATGTGCATACCAATACTCAACAAACATTGGCAGGGCCCATAAGTCTCGTCCATGCGAGATTTATTTGCGTTGCCAATTATTTTTTAAGGCAAGTTGTATAGCAGCACGTATGCTGTGCAGCTTGGCTAGGAACACTATGATGCGGTCAGCGCTGGCAACATGTAAACAACTGATCGACAGCTAAGAAGCCATCGAGACCAGAGGCGCAACTAGAGCCAAATTTCGGGGGTGGGGGTTGGGGGCTAAGAAAAAATTTCGGGGAGGGGGGCTAATTCTTCCAGCAATAGGCCGAGTGGAAACCCCTCCAGGCGGCGAGTCGTCCCGCTCCTTCCCACTGTTACTACCCACTGCGCGCTTTTCCCTTAAATCACCACTGACAACTTTCTTTGGTGCCTGAAAAGGTCGCAGTTTATTCAGCATCATAAAATTTTATACATAAAATTTTATCCATATCAAACGTTCATGGTCATAACCTCATTTAATGTCCATGTTCTATCTTTTCATCTCTTGCTCCTTGCAATTCTTTCTCTTGCATTATGGACCCAGCCTCCTCAATTTCCCCGGAGGGGAGGGGCCCCTTTCTCTGGGCTTTCGATTCACGGGTCTAGGCTTCAGCTTGCTACCGATTTGGAGGGTGTCCGTCTGGACCTGCCCGGGCTGCAAGTGCCGTCCCACTCGCCCTGTATCCCTTTTGGGGGCCCTCCCTTCTCCTAGGGGTCCCTGCCGTTGTGGCATCCCAAGGACCTTACTTGAGCATCTACTCTACCTTTCCTGAGGCTGAGTCCTTGCCATCTTCTCCCTTGGTACCCCTGCCGTGAGGTATACCAAGGGTCCTGCGGGATCATCACATCTACTCCTTCTATGGCGGCACGCCGCCCCTTGGCTCCCCCAGTGCCCCTTCCGTGAGGCATGCCAAGGACACTGTGAGAGCCTTCCATCTACCTTCTAGTGATTCTTCTCTTTTCACTAGCTTCCTTGTGTTTATTCTGTCACGCTTCCTACGGTTTCTCGATCGGAGGGAGCTCCCCCTAGCCCGGCCTCTTCCCATGCTCTTACTTGCCAACTATTTGTTCAAGTATCCCCATTCTGTTTGGTGGGACATGTCTTTTCTTATTCTCGGGATGTGTACCCCCTCTTTCGGGCGGTGCCCTGTTCATTGGGACCTGCCCATTCTCACTCCCTGGATGTGTACCCCCTCCTTCGGGCGGTACCCTGGAGATCTCAAATTTTCTACAAGGTGAGAGCAGGGCCGCCAGTTTTTGGACCTCCTGGCTCTCCTACTGTTTGCTTGTCTGCTCCCCATCTTCTCCCTGGCACCGGCGGCTTTGATTGTTTGCTTCTGCCTATGTCAGGGAATTATGGCATGTGTCCAAACGCTTCGTGGTATCCAGGGCGCTCCTAGCTATGCTGTTTCTTTAGTATTTTGGGTTTGTGCTTCACCACCCAATACTTCTTATCCGTCTCGCCTACCAGTTTGGGTGCCAAGTGACTTCTACCTCTTCTATCCTTTTGGCGCATGTAACCTCACCAGCCACGTCTCAGCTCTTCCTGACGTGGGAGGCCATCCCGTTTTGCTACTAGCCGGGACCCCATTTGTTCACGATGTCTAATTGCTCGGTCCTCACCATGTTATGCCGAGGTGCAGCTAAACAGTTTTTGTTCCGCAGCTGGCGCACTCGTAATCTACCTGCTCAACTCGAGATGGCACTTTGCCTTGTCGGCCTAGCCCTGCTAGCATGCCTCGCCATGCTCCCCTGCTCGCCTATTTCTCTGGGCGGGTCCCTCTTCGCGCCTTTGCTCGCCCTGGCTGCGACAGTGCTGTCCGCGGCAGCTGCCACAACGCGGAGGATACTAATATCGGAGCTCGGTGCCAGGGACTACTGTGGTAGTGTGTGCCTTCCGGGACCAAACAACATTTGCTTTTTGCCACTGTTTGTCACCCGCTGAGGTTTTACCAAAATCCGTGCCAAACAGGTCACGTGTTGTCAAGGTGAACGACTGCCCACATTAAATTGTGTTTCAGTGCTTTTCCAAATGTTGCGGCCCTTAGCTGAATTGCACAGTTCTACTGGACACCAAGGTTGGTGGTTAGTTGAGTACCTTAATGGTTATTGAGACTGCCCATCCACTTTTGGACCTACTGGCTTTTCCACTGCTTGCTTAACTGTGTCTCCCCTCATCTTCTTGCCACCGGCTGCACTGCTTTCCCCACGTATAACCATTTCAGGGAAATGCCAGCCTGCATCAAAAGCCTGTTACGTAAACGATGCTGCAGGGAAAGGGTACCTGAGATTTTTCAGGATTTTTGCGAACCTTTTCTTTTGCAAGCGAGAATCCCCACACCTATTTTGTGTGCTGATATGCTCTTTGTGAAAGGGCATCATGCCGTCACTTGCCGGGACGCCTGCTGCTACTGAGACGGAGCGAGAAAGAGTTTTAATGCACTCAAAAAGGTCATACTGGGTGTTATTACCGATAGTCATATGTTTCCCTTGTCTACTGTTTGATTTTGCTCCTAAAAGCGGTGTCACTCATAGTGGTTGAAATGTCCTTCGTCAATGCCTGATTGCCATGCTGGCCAATCCACCAAGCACCGTGCCACCCGCCATATTCTAATCCCAGTCTAATGTTTCGTGGGCATTTGTCAGCAACTACATTGTACCCCTGCACTCGGTACACCTTCCGACTAATGTTTGCCAAGCAAGATTAATGATACTTCACCACCTGTTGGTCACCCAAGCTGAGGTGCCAGGGGAACATACGGGTTGCAAGCTTGTTACCCAGACCCAGCGCTCGGTTAGGCACTGCCTGGGCCGGGTGTTTTGTCCACAAGCAGATTCTACCCTTGCCCCGAAGACATTGTAAAATACTGCCCCATGAAGGTTGTGGCCGTCAATCCAATCCCTGCGTGCACTGCTCTGACCTCTGTTTAGGCGAATGACTTCTTCCCGTGACATCTGTTAACAGAGGCATGCCTTCCTTAGTATTGTTTCAATATTTACCGACCATAGCATCTGTCACGTCTGTCGAATGCTGCTAGGAATGTCGTTGCACTAGTTTCGCGAGTGTTACATCAAGACCCGGAAAGGGAAGTGCTGGACGAGATTATGAGCCGAAGGTGAACTGGATGGGCCAGGAGCAGCGAGCGCTTAGCTCCTCGTGACAGGCGACTCCTGTGACATGGGTGACCCCCTGCTTGGCTCTGCGAAACGCGCAGAGGCAGTCCTGATATCAAAAGTACAAGCTCAGAGGTGACCTACTCACTAGCTTAGAAAGGCTGCTTCACCCTGGGATGAATCGCTCGTGCCCTCCAGGTGACCATTGGCATCACCATTGACTATTAACTCACTGAGCCATTGTGCTCGCTGGCCCGGGGGCAGCAGCCCTAGAACTCTAGGACTGTGGATTGGATACCTGTGTAGCCACGCAGGGCACTGCCACAGTGCCCATTGGTTATAGCTACCTGGCTACCCTAAACGCTTCTATAGTGCCTATTGGCTATTAGCATGTACACAAAGAGCACTGCTATTTTGCACATTGGCTACCTGCCGATGCCCGGATCACTGCTACTCCGCACATTGGCTACCTGCGTGGCCACAAAGAGCGCTGCTACAGTGCCACCGAAAACATACATATATTTAAAGTCACAGACCTGGGCTTTTACGCTTCGGCCGCGCCACCAAACCAGAACTGTCCAACTGTTCAAATCGCTTTTTAACTGCAATTCCCGATGCAGCTCCTCAATTACTTCCCCATGCCCTTTATTTTTCCATTTGTTATATGGATGGCTCAAGCGAATCCAGAGAAAAACTGGCCTGGGTTCTTGATGTCCGTGCTACCTAAGGCCCGAGCACTGCAGTGTTGGACAAAGGATGAGGTGGAAAATACCAGCGTGTACAAGGAGCCGTCTAGAAGTGTTAGGCCAGGGCGATTGCAGCCCAAAGAGGGCATGCTAGCCTTACCAGTACATCCAAGTGAGCACGAAAAAGGTTACGTGTAACATGCCTGTACTTTTCAAGCCCCTTGAGTACATTTTTAAAACAGTCAGAGGCCACTTGATTTTGGCGTGTACCCTTCGAGTCCAAGTGCTATATCTAGCTGTCAGGAACTAGTTTAGCTGGGCTTGTATATTTTTTCGCTGAACGTCGCTTCGGGTGCATGTACAAAAAACCCCAACTGCCAAGTTCAACTTTACCCGTTCATGAGGTTGCAATACGTGCCTGTACTGGAAGGAACTAACGAATCCAGCACTTAGCGATATACATACCACCTTAGTTGTGTGTACCGTAAGCACCCCGCATCCACTTTAGTAGCGCTCCGCATTTCACCGCATTAGCTAGCCAAAGAGAATCAAACCTTGCATGCTGTACTATAGGCCGCGTGTGGTACCTATGAGGAGGACAGTGTGCCCGTGCCTTGTCTGGCATGGGGGGGGGGTTCATGGTGCCTTAGTTAACCTTGTTCACTCGCCCTCAGCTTGCGTAACCTGTTTTTTTGGGCGACGGGCAAAAACTGCATACATTTGGGCAGTGCTGATCGTTCTGTGGCAACTCCCCTAGGCCCTGGATTCGGTGGGCCGGGCGGTCTACTTATCATGGCGCGCATGAATGAGGATACCGCGCCATATATCCGTTGAGTGCCTGTTGTGTAACCGTGCCCTTTGCCTTTTGTTTACGGCCGCTGCACCCAGCGCCTGGACGGGACTATTTTGAAGACAGCGGTGGGGTTATCCAGTGGTCGCCCCTGCCGCTGATTTCTAGTGACTACACCAGCCCACCCGGGCGGGCGGAAATCGGGCGTTCAACTTGCGGATGCCTAGGATGCATAGGTCTCGCCGCACTGCGGTGTTTTGTTCGTGCCTCTTGTTTGTTTCACTTTTCTTTGTGGGAACATATTTAAAGATCCATAATTCCATTCCCGCCCTGGATGCAGCCTGCTGGTTTGCAACCACATGGACTGCTGCCTTCCATTGTTCCCAGAACGTCATCATTCACCGGGGCTCGCCCGAGTCCATGACTCTCACCCCGCTCGCTTCCCCCGTAGTTTGGGCTGTATAGGCAGATTTAAAAAGACTTGCTTTTGGCACACTAACTCTGTGGCTCAGATTTTTTTAGCATTCCGTAGTTTATATAAACGGTAAATATTCCAGGAGCCCAGGGATAACAACAGGCCGAAACACGCTACTCGGGTGAATTATCCTACAATGAGCACCCTGACAGTCCCTAATTACCCCAGAGCTGGTCCCTCAGTTCTCCCCGCTGTGGGAACTCTGCTATTACCGCATACTACTCAAGTAGTGCACTCTGCCACCCAACTACCAAGCACACCTTTCTGGCCCAAATGACGCGGCAGTCAGAAATTCTGCTCTTATCCAATGGCAACTTAACCTTAACAAACTCCTGGCTTTCAGTTGCCACCATGGTTATGCCCTTGGCTGCATCCTGTTTAACTCGCGGCTGCTGTCTTTTCTGTTGACAAAGGCCACCATCAGTGGGCACTCTGCTGCACCCCCATGCCGATACGGCCCCCCGCATTGATGTGTCCAACGATCGGCATGCGCGACTCGTTTTTGTTTTCGGGTAAAGACAAGTTGCATCTTATATTTCTTGTCTATTTATATAGCGAACTCGACCAGAAGGTATTGGGGTGCTGTACCCGAGCCCCCGCTATGTTAACCCCGTGCACACTCACTTTTTCCACTGGGGGATTAAGTGATTTGCCCAGGCTTACCTCCTCGGGTGTAGATTCGACCCCCATGCTTGCAACTTTGGTTTCCCAGCTCGACAGTTTAAACGTGCGACCACATCTTCTCCATGATCATGGGAGTGTAATGGCAGTGCCTCTTTCCTGCTCTTTTGGTACCGGTTTTAAGTGCCTATGCTCGCATGTTACTAAAACAACCCACACTGTTGCGAGAGCGTCCTGCCCACAGTTTAAACGTGAGACCACATCCTCTCCGTGATCATGGGAGATGATTCTGCCACTAGGGCACTTGGATTCGCTAGCCTATCAATGGCTGTACCACATCCTATTTGTAACATTCTATACCTTTGTAAGATTCGCCCCTTTACGGTATATTGCGCTTCTGCCTCCCGCCCCGAAACTCACCTCGCCTAACCGCTCCTCCGCCGGGGGCACCGCCGCCCGCGCCGACCCTTCCTTGCGATGTGAGGCTGGCCCTGAGCACCGCCATATTGGCTGCAAGTGCCCGTGCGTCCTTATTTTTGTGGTTATCTCCTCCCCTCCTCTGACTTTTGCTGCTCCGCGTTCTGCGGGCAGGGGTGGAGGCTCTGCTCGCGCTGCTCCGGCTGCACCACAGCCAAGTCGTTGCTTGTGACTGGGGGGAAGCAATGTTCGACCGACGCTTCACTGCTGGTTGTTGGTTTGCCTTTCGAAAAAGGCGCGAAACCCCGATGCCGTTCTTTGTCCTGCTGGACACCGCTGATCCTCGAGCCACCGCAAGACAAGGTGGAGCGTTCGATCCAGGATATTCGTCTGTTTCTGGATGTCGTCCTCTTCTCCGGTCGGCATTACTTTCTTTCGTCCTGCGAGGGGGAATGTGCTTTACTCGGGCCGTTGGCCCCTTTTTTAACCTCCCCTCGCGCTTCCCCCCTCACCCCCTGTTTGGGGGGGGCTTGCTTTGTTTGAAGGTGGCCAATCCTAGCCCCCGCCGGCCCTGCCGGCATGCTGTGGGCCGGGGGTAGGGCTCCCGCCTCCGGGTGGCGTTCTACCCGGGCCCCTATTGGTCCGGCTTCGCCTTCCCGGCCCGGGTCCAGATGCAGGGGCTCTAGGAAGGTGTGAAAAACACAACAAAGCCTCATTAACAGGCAAATGGTCTTTTAAAGACTTGTGAAGTACTCGGGTGCGGCTGTGTGTGTGCCCGGGAAGCTGTCTCAGCACGGGTTGCCACACACGACAGGGGGGAGGGGGGCTGAAGCCCTTTGAGCCCAATGGGCATTGCGCGCCTGATCGAGACCAAAGACAATAAATACCGGATAGTCTGCTTACGATCGCCACTCCTCCAGTAATGCGGAGACTACGGACTCCAGGTGTTGGCAGGGCCAATGGCTGTCCGTCCGGGGAGGGTCTTGGCGCATTTGAACCTTCTATGAAACCTTGAACTTAAACAAGAGCCCAAATGCAAAAGGCAAGATAAGAATAGCTTTTTGTGGTGAAAATGTTTGTGTGGTGAGCACCATGGTGTTGGTATAGTTATTTAAGAGCCTCTGTCTGACAGCGCCGTGAAATGTGTTTCTTTACCTTTCTGCTTCTGTGATTTCTTCTGCTTGTCAAGGGATCCTGTGCAATATCTGATGGAAAAACGCTAAGGCGCCCACGTTTGAGGATGAACCGGGGTCTGCTTCTACCACTATGGGAGAAATAATATACAAAACAAATAGGCCAGCTGATGATGAACAATTGAACACACCAACTTATCCCATCTTCATTCCTGGAGGGGTGCGAGCGTTGACGAACAGAGTCACTATTGAGCAAAAAAGTGGAAAGGATATGGGGAAGATAAATAAATTTGAAGAAAAATGTGAAAAAAGAGGGAAAAAAGTACAGAGAAAGAATCGGCTCTGTAAAAGGGTGAAAAGGAACCATTAAGAGAACTTCTTACAAAAACGAATCTTATGATTGTGAGCCCTGCAGAAGATGCAGTCAAAGTAGATCATGATATAGATATGCCAGCAGAGGCGGCCGGGGCATTGTGTTCGTTGAACCCATTTGCCTCCTCTTCTTCTATAGCGCAAGTTAAACCCGAGCCTCTAACTGCAAATACTGAGCCTTTTGAAGCGAATGTTGAGACTGGCGCCAAGAAGATGGATTCTAGAGAGACACATGTTTTAACCCTCTATTGTGAGTTCATTGAATTATTCCCTAATGATAGTGCAACCACTCTTTTAATCAAGTCCAGGCTCCTGACTCTTCTTTATGAAATCCCAAAATTGAGGGTAATAACATCTCAGGACATAAAGAGAGTAACCTTAGTGAGTCCACCAGGAACCTACAATGCCAGGAACTGCCAAACAACTCATGTTGAGTTTGTAACATCTAGTGTAAGTAGGCTTGTCAGGAATCATCAAGATGACTTTCACATCATGGGGATCGATGTTATTCCGTTCCTTCAAGTAAGGTTCAGAGGGAATTCCTTGCAGCCACACAATCCTCCCTTGAAGGAGGTAATTAATCTACCCCAGTTAGGGGTTGACGATCCACTAAGAAACCCAGGTCCTAATAATCATCGGAGCCAAACCAAAGCTAAGTTCTTCAAACTATGAATAACAGCAAATGACTATGCACGGTCAATAAAATTACTGACTACAGGAGGAGTTGTTGACAAGGAAGGAAGCCAGGATTGGTCCTGGCTGGCCAGAGCTCTGGCAAGTAAGGGCAAGAATAACATTGATCTGCTTTCCGATTGATTGAATTGGCACCAGACACCTCCTAAATGTATAGGGGTGTATCCCTGAAGACTATGGGTGTAGAACCACGATGTTTGAGAGATCATTATTTGGACACTTTGTCATGGAATGTAACAGGTTTGTCCAGTAGAGTGGAAGATGGGGACTGGCTAAAATGTATTAACAACTGTGCAGTCAATCAATCAATCAGGGGTTTGTTAAAGCGCGACTACTCACCCGTAAGGGTCTCAAGGCGCTAGAGGTGCGGGGGGGGTGCAGGTTCCATCCATCAAGGAGGGGGTCTGTCGAAGAGGTTTTGAGGTTTCTTGCGAAGATGGGGAGCGACGTTGTCTGTCTGAGGTGGAGCGGAAGGGCGTTCCATGCTT
Organism: Calotriton arnoldi; assembly: GCA_963921515.1. NCBI lineage: Eukaryota > Metazoa > Chordata > Amphibia > Caudata > Salamandridae > Calotriton > Calotriton arnoldi. Next base: position 30,569 of record CAWUFW010020634.1, on the reverse strand, counting down.
TGGCCGCGAGGAAGGAGAAGGAGCGGCCTCCCGATCTGGTCTTTCTGGTGCGGGGGACCACGGCGTAGGAGAGCTGGGCTGATCGTAGGGTCCTTTGGGGTGCGTGGAATTTGAGTCGGCTGTTCAGGTATGCTGGTCCGGTGCCGTGGAGGGCCTTGTGTGCGTGGGTGAGCATCTTGAAGGTGATTCTCGCCTTGACAGGGAGCCAGTGGAGTGTGCGCAGGTGCTGGGAGATGTGGCAGTGTTTTGGCAGGTTGAGGAGCAGTCTTGCGGCGGCGTTCTGCAGTAAACTGCTTCCGGGAAACCTGGTCTTTGTCAGTAAATGCTGCGAGTGGGTTTATGGACAATATAGAGCCAGCAAACAGGTAAAAAAGAGGGCGACCAGTGGGGGGAGAGGGGGCTTGCAACTTGGGCATCAAATAAAATAAATTGTGAGGTAAAGCATTTGGGTGGGAATTCCCTTACCCCTAATGTGCTACATGTAAGGTTAATAATGTCTGCTAATTAACCTTTTTTTGTTGATAGTCTAAATGTATACATTCCCCCTGGGTGGTCACTTGAAGTTCAGGCGATTAGGGATCATTATGTTGAATATGTTGAAAGCATAAGGGATAGAGAGAGACCCAAGGTGGGTACCCATATGGTGCTGATCTGTGGGGATTTTAACACTCAACTGACTGACAAAATTCTTAATGAAGAGGAGTACCTCTTCATTAAGAATGTTGTCAGTAGGCTGAGGATTACTGGTTAGGTGTCCCACATTCGGATATTCTGCTAGAGAAAGTATCCAAGAAAGAGGAGAACTTTTGAAGTTTTCTTACAAACTATTGGTTGTGTTTTTTGAATGGATGCACGCTCTCTGACAGTCCGGCAGTGATGACCTTTAGTAATGGCAGAAGAGCTTCTCTGATTGATTATGTTTTAGTTAATCTAGAATAGTGGGGAAATGTGGTTGATATGACAGTTGTGAAGAAGATGGACAGCAATCATGATACACTCTTAGTGAGAGCAAAGATCACTATCCGCAATGAAGTGGAACATGGCCAATAGCATGGGCAAGCTCACTCCCTCATATATCAATTTATGCGGCAAGAGTCCTTAATCTAATTATACAGAAGACTCCTCCAATGTAACTGTCGACGCGTTTCAGCTTTGTTATCCACAGGCTTTTAAAAGCGGCCCACGTGTGGATATCAGCAACCTGGGATACACTTCTTTATAAGAATCAAAACAACTCAAATTCCTGATCGTGCATATGGTATAGCAACATCTCGCCTTTCATTTGTCCTGAAGAGGCTGGAATAACAAAGATGAAACGCGTCAACAGTTACATTGGAGCAGTCTTCTGTATGAATAGATTAAGGACTCTTGGTGCATAAATTGATATATGAGGGAGAGAGAATTGTCTACCTCAAAGTTGCACCTCGTATAGACTACTTCCTATAGTGGACTGTGTGGGAATTACAAAACACAGCCACATTTTGATTAATTAACAGGAAGAACGAGAGGAGTAAAAATAATAATATTTGTATGGTACATGTTTCTGTATGTTCAAAGTCAAGCATATGTATATGTATTTTGTTGTGTTTTTTTATGTATATAAATGTTATGTTCGACACAAAGTAAAATCTACAAATATGTGGAAGGAGTCAAGTGTAACCCTGATTGGAATTTCTAAATAAAATGCTAAAAGTATGTGAAAGCACCTATGATTAATTAAGGTAATCTAAGAGGTTAAATACTTTGAGAAATGTGTTCCTTCACCACTATACACACTGTTGTGTAGCATGGGCGAGAGCATGGACAGGATTATGGGACTGAGATCTTACCTCATAATTATAGAAAGAGTATAAGATGGAACAGAGGGAAATATCTTAAGGAAATCCCCCTATTCATTGCTATTTGTAGCAAAATATGGACCCGTGTCCTTAACGCCTCAGGTGATGCTAATTTTGAAGTAGTGTATAGGCACAATTTTATGGTCCAGGAATTAAAACTCCTTTGGTCAAAGTCAGGATCAGCTGCAAAAGGAACCTTGAGTACCCACAACTGCCCTAGCTGGTATGATAGCGAGTGCTATACCATAAAACGTAACGTCTTGCAGGCTCTTGCCTTGCGTCATCATGATGAGACCTGTGAAGGGCCTTTTCTATTTTTTGCTCAAGTTCTGTTTATTGAATTTTCAAAAGAACATTACAGTTTAAATGCAATGACAAGGAGGAAGACCTTTATTAGACAGTTACATTGTAGTAGCAGTACATATAAAGCTTTATGCTAATGCGTCAGCACAATTGCCCGAGACATCTGCAAAGGCAGGACCCTGAAGTATAGAAATCACTCCTAGGAAGAGCCTTAGGAAACCCTGAGCCAAGGCCTGCGTATTGTAGGCTCTTGGTGGTGCGTGTCTATTTGAAGGGCAAGATGGAGAAATTAACAATGACTGGGAGTAGGGGAAGAAGGGAAGGGGGAACTGAGAGATCCCAAGTTGGTCTCTCATGTGTTCAAAGTCATGTATAATGAAGAATGAGGGAAGTGTCGCTTAGGAGAGAGTGTGTTAGTTAGCCTCTAAAGGGGCCAACAAGGGGGTGGTTGTACCCTTCACCAATTCATCAAATAAGTGAAGAGCACGCAATCTGGGAGGTTGGAAGCACAAATATTCCAAGCGGGACATATACTTGATGAGGGGTGTCCAGAGGCGTAGGCATTTCTTATCTGTGAATGACAGCTTATACATCATCTGCTCCACAGCAATGGTGTGCCAGAGGTGTGTGAACCAGGATGTCACTGAGGGGGCCAAGGGGGATCGCAAGGCTCGGGCTGTGAGCTTTTTGGGTGCACCAGTCATGTGGTGTACCAGATAGCAGTCTGCGTGACTCATGGCTGTCAATGATGTGGTGCGGATGCATAGAATAATAGCATATTAGTCTTCTGGTATGGGGTATCCCAGGGTGCCCTTAATATGGCTCAGGATCTCCTTCCAAAAGATTTTTAACGAGGGACATGCCCACCATATGTGATGGAAGTCACCCACTGGTGCACTACAGTGCCAGCATGAAGCAGAGGCCGCAGGAAACATGGTGTGGAGTTGGGCCAGGGTATAATGCCACTGGAGCATGACCTTGAAGGCTGCTTCCTGTTGGGCAATGCTTCTGTGCATATGCAGTATTTCTTGCCAGAGAAATTCCCACTGTTTCTGGGTGATGTTGGTGGTAGTATCTGGAGACCATTTCCATTGATAGGGGTGATAGGGAAGGATGCGTGACTATTGCAGAACAGCATATGTCTTAGAGATCAAACCTCGAATGCCTTCAAAGGTGCGGATATGTTGCTCAAAAAGAGTAAGTGGGCGGGTGGCGGCTTCTGCATTGGATGGGTGAAGGGCCCAGTGTCAGAGCTGGAAGCATTGATGAAATGCAGAGTCAGGGAGGTGAAAATCTTTCTTACACTGATTGAAGGGCTTAACTGCCTGGCCTTGGAAGAGATCCTGTAATAGCCTACACTCACCCTTAACCCAATCTGGGAAGTATTCCCAGTGGACATCAGGGGGAGAAGTCGGGATTGCATGCAATAGGGTTATTTGGAGACGGGAATGTGGTCAGCCCCCGTCTGATAGCTAGTCTATCTCAGATCTCTATCACTGTGCGTGTCGGGGTTGCAATGTTTAAAAAAACAAGAGCAACCCATATGTACATGCGAACTGGGTATTTAAGTATCAACTTACAACACGTGTTAACATGGAACTCATTTTGAAAACAATTTCATGTTGTCACAATTTTATTCTGTGTGGATTTAATCAAGACAAAGAGAGATTATAATGAGACAGAACATTTTTGTCAGAAGTTAATTCGTACAAAAATTAAGTAGCCCAATTATTGCCTTTTTTCCAACTCAATTCAGCCAAACTGAGTTATTTATTTTGTTTATGACAAAACGATTATATTTTAACTTTATACATATATTTCTCTTGGTGCATTAAGTTTCGTGAGTGGTGTTTTAGGAAAAAGAGGCAATAGAGAACCCCAAGTAAAGTAACCATAACCACACAAAAAACGTGACAATGAAGTGACTTGTAATTAGAGACAGGTTATTGGTATGTAAAAGGATGTCTGAATAATCATTTTTCAATATACAAAAGAGATCAGCCAGATTGTTCTCGAGTGCTTTCACTGTTAGACTATCCTTTAGTATTGTTGACAATGTTTCGACCCTACTTGCAATGTATGGGTCTTATTAGGACGAAGATGACCAGGGGACTACAAATGGTGCCTTGTTAGATAGATGTATCTCTGAGATGACACTGATAATGCAGTACGGCTGAGGGCTACTCAGGCTGGGAGGATATGCTTACCCAAGGTGGATGGTGTTCTTATCATTAGTTCTTTCTTTTCTGATTAGGAACAAAATTAGATGGTTTTCTTTACATCATAGAATATCCTGGATAGTTATCTTCCTTCATGGGGGCTTAATGATGCCTAGGGAGGATGAATGAACAATTGTTTGTGTGTCTTATTAATAATAATTATGAATTTGGTATTAGAGGAGTCCCCCTTTAGGAAACTCACCATGCGACCGGAGTCAAAAGTATTCCTGTATATTCAACGAGTATTTTCAATTATGGATAATCCTGTTGTTATCATGGAAGAACCTTTTAATATAGTCTTCCTTCAAGTGGATAGTTGCTGCCTAAAAAGGGGCGAGAAAGTGCAGGGTTGCTGATCTGGTCCAATAGCTTACAAAAATAAATAAAAGTAAACGGGGACTTTTGTTATGAGGTCTCTTATTTGTGACTCACCGTGAGTACAGAGTGATAGTGTACTCCATTGGCTGGCCTCTCGGTTCTCACCTTAGTATGGACGTGAAGAGGCTCAGTCACTTTTTGTGCAGACTCCCAGTCGGATGCGCGACTATGCTAGACGGTTAATGTTCACGCCAGAATCTACTGGCGGTATCCGACATCTGACCTTGCTCACGTGATATGTGAAAGCAAGTGTCATACACAGGGGCAACAACACTAGACCTGTCAACCAAGAGGTTTACGGTGGTAAGTAGTGTGCATGTACCACTCATGTCAATAATGGTTTTTGCCAGTGTCACTATTTCATCAGCATGGTTATTAACATGGATTTACCCTATAGCTACTTATACACGCCACATTCAATGTTGATAAGTATATACAAATTACAGAATGCATATATATTATTCAAATACAATTAAATAAAATTTAAAAAAAGAAGGGAGCATTCAATTAAAAAACAATAACACTGTTTTGCTGAGTGTCTCTCAATGATCATCCACATTATGTACAAGGAATAAAACGTGTATACACAGATATGAATACAATTGGTACCGTTTGGAGGACGTTTTTAGTGACAGTTTCAGATTGATACATTGTATGCATTTTATATACAAAGTATTGCTGATCTCATGGTCATGTTAGAATAACAAAGTGGGTTTCCTCACATGTGCAATGGGGAGGCAGATTCCATATTGTGAATAGATAGCACAGTCAGTTACTTAGAGTAACAAACTTGCGCCATTCCTCCAGTGTGTTTAAACCTTGTCTGATAGAGTTACATCTATCTATCCATTTGCACTCTAGGCTCTGTAGGGTACATTAGACATCTCCTCCTCTTGGAGAAACAATGGCCTTCTCAATAATCTACCACCTCAAGTCATTGGCTGTGTGTTTTTTCTCTATGTAGTGTTGCACTAGTGGGCCATTCTCAACTTGGCAATGCATGCCGCTTCTATGTTGGCCAATTCTTGCCTTGATTGGTTGCGATGTTTGTCCAATGTGTATCAAATTGCAAGGACACCAAATGCAATAGATTATGTTCATGGAGGCGCAGTTAGTATGTTGTTGCAGAGTTATTTTTATGTCTCTACGTATGAAGGCTTCGATGTTGGTAGTGTATTGGCAAGCGATGCAACTGGCACACTTATAATGACTCTTAATGGGGGGTAAGCCCCATATTTCTTATATGGTATTGCTGTGCTTGGGAACACAAGTGTTTGAATGCACCAGAGGATCTCTGTTGTTTTCCCCTTTCCTATAAGAGAAATGGGGAAGTTCTTTGAATATACTCATGGTGTTCAAAACTGGCCAATGTAGTTTGATGGTTTTGACAATTTTAGTGGTATGTGGACAGAAAGTGGTCACACAGATAATCTTATCACATTAGGGTCTTTTGCTTGGTTTTGAGTATTTTTTCTCTGGGGCTGTACTAAGCTCTTTTCATAGTGGTCTTTACTAATCGCTAGGGATATCCCCTTCCCCTTAGTTAACAACTGGGAATGGACCCTTCCTTAAAGAAGTCTTCTTTTTGAGTGCAGTACCTACATAGCCTTAAGAATTGGCCATAGGGAGTCCATCTTCTAGAGCCTGTGGTTGAAAGCTGCTGTATTGTAATAGTGTGGTCCATCGGTTTCCTATAGATGTAAGCGATGCGTGGACGGAGTGTCATGGTAGCCAAGAGAAGTCACAGAGCTGCTGACAAGCGACTGCTCTGTCCATGTGCACCCAGTGCATCTGGCTCTCACGTACTACCCACTAAGAAAAATAGCGTAGGTGTGGAGCCCAGTAATAATCCTGGAGGTTGGGACAAGCCAGTCCCCCTCGGTTCCGTGGGAGCATGAGAAGCACAGCGGAAATATGGGGGAGCTTCCCTTTCCATAAGAAAGAGCTGAGGTCTGTCTTTAACCGTGTAATGTCTTTTGAGGGGATGATTGTGGGCAAGGATTCAAATAAATACAGAAGCCAGGTAAGGACATTCATTTTTACCACATTGATGCTGCCTAACCAGGAGATGTGAAGTGGCTCCCATCTCCGAAGTCCTCCAGGATCGCTTTACGTGACGTGACCAGTTTGCCCTCGTCCAGGTAGTTAGAGTTTGTGAATGTGAGGCCTATGTACTGTAAAGAGTGGGAGGTCCACTGAAAGGGGGAGGGCATCTGCAAGTGGAGGAGGCATTGTGGCGGAAGGGTGAGGTTGAGTGCTTGCGATTTTGCTAGGTTGATCTTATAGCCAGAGATCCAAGTGTCATTGAGACTGAAGGGGGCAAATGCTGCCAGCAGGCCAGAAGCACAAGTCTTTAAAATTGAGGGCTCATTGGGGGTGGCCTGCTTATGTTTGAGCTTTTGGGTGGCCATGTCTGGCGGGAATGTTAATGTTCCCCGAACATATCATTTTGTGCTAGCTCCTGAAGAAGACATTTAGGATCACAAAGTTTCAGGAGATTTGCAGAAGTCAATCAAGGGGTTCCTATTCAGACCATAGTAAGACCCCCATTCTGGACACCACTTTAACTCTGATTGGGCCACAAGACCCAGCAGTTTGTCCATGGGTGAGACATCCGGAGCAGGACATTGCTGAAAAGCAGTCAGCTACTTCACCTGTCCATGATGAGCGCTAAATGGTGCTGGGGAGGGTGGTGACAGGGGATGGGGCGAAGCCATACAGGGTGCAGGTGGGGCAATGTAGGGAGAGAGTAGGCAGCTAGGGGGCTACACTTCTGTGGCAGTGGGGTCCAGACCAGCCAGGATACCTTGCAGGGTAAGGGGGCCGGGATAGCTGCCAATCCGTGACAGTCCTGCATGGCCATGAGTGACAAGAGGAACAGCTTTCGGCTGATGCTGCTCTTCATTTCTATAATTACAGGAGCTTCTAACATGCTCCTGTAGTTTTAGAAAAGAAGCACAGAGTTGCTGGTGCCCAGACTGCGCACCTTCCCACACCGCCATTGATTACGCCCTTCAGGAAACTAAGTAGCTTCCAAACTACATTTTTCTATCATTCCTTGGTCAATAAATCGGATATAGAGCCTGACATTGGACTGAGATAACTCTCGAATACTTATTTTCACACTAAACTCTGACTGCCGTAAACCTGGGAACATAAGGCCAGAAAGATGAGAGCATTCTGTGTTTGCACACCCTGCAATTGGCGAAATCATTGGCGAAATCACAGGGTTTACAAACACAAAATATTTTTGCAATATACGGAACTCATTTTGCAAGTTGGAAGTGTATTTCGGACTGACAAATGGGCTTAGCAAGCCATACCACATTGCAATTGGAAAGGGATGTGAACGGGGCGTTCTTTCGTAATTGCAATTCATATGTTATGTATAAATGGTTTGCGACCGCAATTAGTGGTTGCAAACCAATGACCAGTTGTCAACACCGGAAAGGAGGTGGAGACTCATTCGCAGAAGAGGTCCCTATAGACCCCATCCCCTGTGAGAATCTTGTCGGGTGACCTCGGGGGAAGCAGGCAGTGCTGACCACTGCCTGCGGCTGCTCCCCTGATGTCTTCCCAAATGGGAATCTTTTTTTAAGCTGTACCTGTTCTTATAAGGCACACAGGCTGCTTTTAAAAATAGTTTCCTGTTTAAAAGTACAAACACAGAGATGGTGCTCTATCGTTCCTTGCAGGCCACCGTCACCAATATTGCAGCCAAATCACAGAGGGTTGCAAATAGGAGCCTGCCTAAATAACACCCATTAGGCTTGTCCTTCTGTGACAACCAACAAGTGAAGATTTTGCGACCTGACTTATTAGTACATAGATCGCTTCCCAAAATCAGAGACGGGTCACAAAATGTCTGTGTGCATTTTGGAAGCATATTTTGTGGCCTGCCTCTGTGCATCCGGCTCAGAATCTTTCCAATGCCATGCTGCAGGGTTCCCTGCTCACTCCCCTTTCCCGCCTTCTGGCTGACCTTATGGGAAGTTGTTAGGTTGGTTTCCCTGAAATCGTTAATTATAGCTGCTGCAAAGTCTCCTAATGAGAGAGAGTTTGGGGTCGTTTGCAGTCAGCACTCTATGTACACTGTTTGCAACAAAAAGTGGAGTCTCTTAACCGTCCTTGACTCTCGGCTAGACGTGGGCGTGCAGTCCAAGGCTTAACTGAAGAGAGTCTCTGTAGTGAGTCTAATTACAGTAAAACACTATAACTAAGGTCAGAATAAATTATAAATGTCCGGCTAAGGATTGTGTGTAGATACCATTTTAACATTATACTTGTAGTACCTAGAGAACTGTATATTATATATTGTTGTTCAATTTTTCTTTCCTGTCAGTCTTTTCCTTGTTACTCTCGTGCTTTCACATCACTATGTATAGAATGCTTACGTTCTGGATGCGGCGTAGACCGGAGTCCAAGGGTGACAGTCACATCAGACGGAGTCCGGTCCGCCTTGCTTTCAGATGGGCTTCTTTGCTCATGTACTTAAATAGACGTTTATCTTTTATCTTGATCCAACTATCACCGCGTTTCACTCTCATCTTTTCCAGGACACCACAGTTCTATGAATGCAAACTTCTAACGTCTCTTGTGTGCAAAGCCCTGATGATTGCGAAATGTGTGCACACGTAGAACAAACTGCAAGCAGGAAATACAAGCAACAGTCCAATACAGCATGGATGCAGTATTCAGAGTTCAACAGCTATTGTTTACAAAGTTCTATGAATGTGCATACCAATACTCAACAAACATTGGCAGGGCCCATAAGTCTCGTCCATGCGAGATTTATTTGCGTTGCCAATTATTTTTTAAGGCAAGTTGTATAGCAGCACGTATGCTGTGCAGCTTGGCTAGGAACACTATGATGCGGTCAGCGCTGGCAACATGTAAACAACTGATCGACAGCTAAGAAGCCATCGAGACCAGAGGCGCAACTAGAGCCAAATTTCGGGGGTGGGGGTTGGGGGCTAAGAAAAAATTTCGGGGAGGGGGGCTAATTCTTCCAGCAATAGGCCGAGTGGAAACCCCCTCCAGGCGGCGAGTCGTCCCGCTCCTTCCCACTGTTACTACCCACTGCGCGCTTTTCCCTTAAATCACCACTGACAACTTTCTTTGGTGCCTGAAAAGGTCGCAGTTTATTCAGCATCATAAAATTTTATACATAAAATTTTATCCATATCAAACGTTCATGGTCATAACCTCATTTAATGTCCATGTTCTATCTTTTCATCTCTTGCTCCTTGCAATTCTTTCTCTTGCATTATGGACCCAGCCTCCTCAATTTCCCCGGAGGGGAGGGGCCCCTTTCTCTGGGCTTTCGATTCACGGGTCTAGGCTTCAGCTTGCTACCGATTTGGAGGGTGTCCGTCTGGACCTGCCCGGGCTGCAAGTGCCGTCCCACTCGCCCTGTATCCCTTTTGGGGGCCCTCCCTTCTCCTAGGGGTCCCTGCCGTTGTGGCATCCCAAGGACCTTACTTGAGCATCTACTCTACCTTTCCTGAGGCTGAGTCCTTGCCATCTTCTCCCTTGGTACCCCTGCCGTGAGGTATACCAAGGGTCCTGCGGGATCATCACATCTACTCCTTCTATGGCGGCACGCCGCCCCTTGGCTCCCCCAGTGCCCCTTCCGTGAGGCATGCCAAGGACACTGTGAGAGCCTTCCATCTACCTTCTAGTGATTCTTCTCTTTTCACTAGCTTCCTTGTGTTTATTCTGTCACGCTTCCTACGGTTTCTCGATCGGAGGGAGCTCCCCCTAGCCCGGCCTCTTCCCATGCTCTTACTTGCCAACTATTTGTTCAAGTATCCCCATTCTGTTTGGTGGGACATGTCTTTTCTTATTCTCGGGATGTGTACCCCCTCTTTCGGGCGGTGCCCTGTTCATTGGGACCTGCCCATTCTCACTCCCTGGATGTGTACCCCCTCCTTCGGGCGGTACCCTGGAGATCTCAAATTTTCTACAAGGTGAGAGCAGGGCCGCCAGTTTTTGGACCTCCTGGCTCTCCTACTGTTTGCTTGTCTGCTCCCCATCTTCTCCCTGGCACCGGCGGCTTTGATTGTTTGCTTCTGCCTATGTCAGGGAATTATGGCATGTGTCCAAACGCTTCGTGGTATCCAGGGCGCTCCTAGCTATGCTGTTTCTTTAGTATTTTGGGTTTGTGCTTCACCACCCAATACTTCTTATCCGTCTCGCCTACCAGTTTGGGTGCCAAGTGACTTCTACCTCTTCTATCCTTTTGGCGCATGTAACCTCACCAGCCACGTCTCAGCTCTTCCTGACGTGGGAGGCCATCCCGTTTTGCTACTAGCCGGGACCCCATTTGTTCACGATGTCTAATTGCTCGGTCCTCACCATGTTATGCCGAGGTGCAGCTAAACAGTTTTTGTTCCGCAGCTGGCGCACTCGTAATCTACCTGCTCAACTCGAGATGGCACTTTGCCTTGTCGGCCTAGCCCTGCTAGCATGCCTCGCCATGCTCCCCTGCTCGCCTATTTCTCTGGGCGGGTCCCTCTTCGCGCCTTTGCTCGCCCTGGCTGCGACAGTGCTGTCCGCGGCAGCTGCCACAACGCGGAGGATACTAATATCGGAGCTCGGTGCCAGGGACTACTGTGGTAGTGTGTGCCTTCCGGGACCAAACAACATTTGCTTTTTGCCACTGTTTGTCACCCGCTGAGGTTTTACCAAAATCCGTGCCAAACAGGTCACGTGTTGTCAAGGTGAACGACTGCCCACATTAAATTGTGTTTCAGTGCTTTTCCAAATGTTGCGGCCCTTAGCTGAATTGCACAGTTCTACTGGACACCAAGGTTGGTGGTTAGTTGAGTACCTTAATGGTTATTGAGACTGCCCATCCACTTTTGGACCTACTGGCTTTTCCACTGCTTGCTTAACTGTGTCTCCCCTCATCTTCTTGCCACCGGCTGCACTGCTTTCCCCACGTATAACCATTTCAGGGAAATGCCAGCCTGCATCAAAAGCCTGTTACGTAAACGATGCTGCAGGGAAAGGGTACCTGAGATTTTTCAGGATTTTTGCGAACCTTTTCTTTTGCAAGCGAGAATCCCCACACCTATTTTGTGTGCTGATATGCTCTTTGTGAAAGGGCATCATGCCGTCACTTGCCGGGACGCCTGCTGCTACTGAGACGGAGCGAGAAAGAGTTTTAATGCACTCAAAAAGGTCATACTGGGTGTTATTACCGATAGTCATATGTTTCCCTTGTCTACTGTTTGATTTTGCTCCTAAAAGCGGTGTCACTCATAGTGGTTGAAATGTCCTTCGTCAATGCCTGATTGCCATGCTGGCCAATCCACCAAGCACCGTGCCACCCGCCATATTCTAATCCCAGTCTAATGTTTCGTGGGCATTTGTCAGCAACTACATTGTACCCCTGCACTCGGTACACCTTCCGACTAATGTTTGCCAAGCAAGATTAATGATACTTCACCACCTGTTGGTCACCCAAGCTGAGGTGCCAGGGGAACATACGGGTTGCAAGCTTGTTACCCAGACCCAGCGCTCGGTTAGGCACTGCCTGGGCCGGGTGTTTTGTCCACAAGCAGATTCTACCCTTGCCCCGAAGACATTGTAAAATACTGCCCCATGAAGGTTGTGGCCGTCAATCCAATCCCTGCGTGCACTGCTCTGACCTCTGTTTAGGCGAATGACTTCTTCCCGTGACATCTGTTAACAGAGGCATGCCTTCCTTAGTATTGTTTCAATATTTACCGACCATAGCATCTGTCACGTCTGTCGAATGCTGCTAGGAATGTCGTTGCACTAGTTTCGCGAGTGTTACATCAAGACCCGGAAAGGGAAGTGCTGGACGAGATTATGAGCCGAAGGTGAACTGGATGGGCCAGGAGCAGCGAGCGCTTAGCTCCTCGTGACAGGCGACTCCTGTGACATGGGTGACCCCCTGCTTGGCTCTGCGAAACGCGCAGAGGCAGTCCTGATATCAAAAGTACAAGCTCAGAGGTGACCTACTCACTAGCTTAGAAAGGCTGCTTCACCCTGGGATGAATCGCTCGTGCCCTCCAGGTGACCATTGGCATCACCATTGACTATTAACTCACTGAGCCATTGTGCTCGCTGGCCCGGGGGCAGCAGCCCTAGAACTCTAGGACTGTGGATTGGATACCTGTGTAGCCACGCAGGGCACTGCCACAGTGCCCATTGGTTATAGCTACCTGGCTACCCTAAACGCTTCTATAGTGCCTATTGGCTATTAGCATGTACACAAAGAGCACTGCTATTTTGCACATTGGCTACCTGCCGATGCCCGGATCACTGCTACTCCGCACATTGGCTACCTGCGTGGCCACAAAGAGCGCTGCTACAGTGCCACCGAAAACATACATATATTTAAAGTCACAGACCTGGGCTTTTACGCTTCGGCCGCGCCACCAAACCAGAACTGTCCAACTGTTCAAATCGCTTTTTAACTGCAATTCCCGATGCAGCTCCTCAATTACTTCCCCATGCCCTTTATTTTTCCATTTGTTATATGGATGGCTCAAGCGAATCCAGAGAAAAACTGGCCTGGGTTCTTGATGTCCGTGCTACCTAAGGCCCGAGCACTGCAGTGTTGGACAAAGGATGAGGTGGAAAATACCAGCGTGTACAAGGAGCCGTCTAGAAGTGTTAGGCCAGGGCGATTGCAGCCCAAAGAGGGCATGCTAGCCTTACCAGTACATCCAAGTGAGCACGAAAAAGGTTACGTGTAACATGCCTGTACTTTTCAAGCCCCTTGAGTACATTTTTAAAACAGTCAGAGGCCACTTGATTTTGGCGTGTACCCTTCGAGTCCAAGTGCTATATCTAGCTGTCAGGAACTAGTTTAGCTGGGCTTGTATATTTTTTCGCTGAACGTCGCTTCGGGTGCATGTACAAAAAACCCCAACTGCCAAGTTCAACTTTACCCGTTCATGAGGTTGCAATACGTGCCTGTACTGGAAGGAACTAACGAATCCAGCACTTAGCGATATACATACCACCTTAGTTGTGTGTACCGTAAGCACCCCGCATCCACTTTAGTAGCGCTCCGCATTTCACCGCATTAGCTAGCCAAAGAGAATCAAACCTTGCATGCTGTACTATAGGCCGCGTGTGGTACCTATGAGGAGGACAGTGTGCCCGTGCCTTGTCTGGCATGGGGGGGGGGGGTTCATGGTGCCTTAGTTAACCTTGTTCACTCGCCCTCAGCTTGCGTAACCTGTTTTTTTGGGCGACGGGCAAAAACTGCATACATTTGGGCAGTGCTGATCGTTCTGTGGCAACTCCCCCTAGGCCCTGGATTCGGTGGGCCGGGCGGTCTACTTATCATGGCGCGCATGAATGAGGATACCGCGCCATATATCCGTTGAGTGCCTGTTGTGTAACCGTGCCCTTTGCCTTTTGTTTACGGCCGCTGCACCCAGCGCCTGGACGGGACTATTTTGAAGACAGCGGTGGGGTTATCCAGTGGTCGCCCCTGCCGCTGATTTCTAGTGACTACACCAGCCCACCCGGGCGGGCGGAAATCGGGCGTTCAACTTGCGGATGCCTAGGATGCATAGGTCTCGCCGCACTGCGGTGTTTTGTTCGTGCCTCTTGTTTGTTTCACTTTTCTTTGTGGGAACATATTTAAAGATCCATAATTCCATTCCCGCCCTGGATGCAGCCTGCTGGTTTGCAACCACATGGACTGCTGCCTTCCATTGTTCCCAGAACGTCATCATTCACCGGGGCTCGCCCGAGTCCATGACTCTCACCCCGCTCGCTTCCCCCGTAGTTTGGGCTGTATAGGCAGATTTAAAAAGACTTGCTTTTGGCACACTAACTCTGTGGCTCAGATTTTTTTAGCATTCCGTAGTTTATATAAACGGTAAATATTCCAGGAGCCCAGGGATAACAACAGGCCGAAACACGCTACTCGGGTGAATTATCCTACAATGAGCACCCTGACAGTCCCTAATTACCCCAGAGCTGGTCCCTCAGTTCTCCCCGCTGTGGGAACTCTGCTATTACCGCATACTACTCAAGTAGTGCACTCTGCCACCCAACTACCAAGCACACCTTTCTGGCCCAAATGACGCGGCAGTCAGAAATTCTGCTCTTATCCAATGGCAACTTAACCTTAACAAACTCCTGGCTTTCAGTTGCCACCATGGTTATGCCCTTGGCTGCATCCTGTTTAACTCGCGGCTGCTGTCTTTTCTGTTGACAAAGGCCACCATCAGTGGGCACTCTGCTGCACCCCCATGCCGATACGGCCCCCCGCATTGATGTGTCCAACGATCGGCATGCGCGACTCGTTTTTGTTTTCGGGTAAAGACAAGTTGCATCTTATATTTCTTGTCTATTTATATAGCGAACTCGACCAGAAGGTATTGGGGTGCTGTACCCGAGCCCCCGCTATGTTAACCCCGTGCACACTCACTTTTTCCACTGGGGGATTAAGTGATTTGCCCAGGCTTACCTCCTCGGGTGTAGATTCGACCCCCATGCTTGCAACTTTGGTTTCCCAGCTCGACAGTTTAAACGTGCGACCACATCTTCTCCATGATCATGGGAGTGTAATGGCAGTGCCTCTTTCCTGCTCTTTTGGTACCGGTTTTAAGTGCCTATGCTCGCATGTTACTAAAACAACCCACACTGTTGCGAGAGCGTCCTGCCCACAGTTTAAACGTGAGACCACATCCTCTCCGTGATCATGGGAGATGATTCTGCCACTAGGGCACTTGGATTCGCTAGCCTATCAATGGCTGTACCACATCCTATTTGTAACATTCTATACCTTTGTAAGATTCGCCCCTTTACGGTATATTGCGCTTCTGCCTCCCGCCCCGAAACTCACCTCGCCTAACCGCTCCTCCGCCGGGGGCACCGCCGCCCGCGCCGACCCTTCCTTGCGATGTGAGGCTGGCCCTGAGCACCGCCGTATTGGCTGCAAGTGCCCGTGCGTCCTTATTTTTGTGGTTATCTCCTCCCCTCCTCTGACTTTTGCTGCTCCGCATTCTGCGGGCAGGGGTGGAGGCTCTGCTCGCGCTGCTCTGGCTGCACCACAGCCAAGTCGTTGCTTGTGACTGGGGGGAAGCAATGTTCGACCGACGCTTCACTGATGGTTGTTGGTTTGCCTTTCGAAAAAAGGCGCGAAACCCCGATGCCGTTCTTTGTCCTGCTGGACACCGCTGATCCTCGAGCCACCGCAAGACAAGGTGGAGCGTTCGATCCAGGATATTCGTCTGTTTCTGGATGTCGTCCTCTTCTCCGGTCGGCATTACTTTCTTTCGTCCTGCGAGGGGGAATGTGCTTTACTCGGGCCGTTGGCCCCTTTTTAACCTCCCCTCGCGCTTCCCCCCTCACCCCCTGTTTGGGGGGGGCTTGCTTTGTTTGAAGGTGGCCAATCCTAGCCCCCGCCGGCCCTGCCGGCATGCTGTGGGCCGGGGGTAGGGCTCCCGCCTCCGGGTGGCGTTCTACCCGGGCCCCTATTGGTCCGGCTTCGCCTTCCCGGCCCGGGTCCAGATGCAGGGGCTCTAGGAAGGTGTGAAAAACACAACAAAGCCTCATTAACAGGCAAATGGTCTTTTAAAGACTTGTGAAGTACTCGGGTGCGGCTGTGTGTGTGCCCGGGAAGCTGTCTCAGCACGGGTTGCCACACACGACAGGGGGGAGGGGGGCTGAAGCCCTTTGAGCCCAATGGGCATTGCGCGCCTGATCGAGACCAAAGACAATAAATACCGGATAGTCTGCTTACGATCGCCACTCCTCCAGTAATGCGGAGACTACGGACTCCAGGTGTTGGCAGGGCCAATGGCTGTCCGTCCGGGGAGGGTCTTGGCGCATTTGAACCTTCTATGAAACCTTGAACTTAAACAAGAGCCCAAATGCAAAAGGCAAGATAAGAATAGCTTTTTGTGGTGAAAATGTTTGTGTGGTGAGCACCATGGTGTTGGTATAGTTATTTAAGAGCCTCTGTCTGACAGCGCCGTGAAATGTGTTTCTTTACCTTTCTGCTTCTGTGATTTCTTCTGCTTGTCAAGGGATCCTGTGCAATATCTGATGGGAAAACGCTAAGGCGCCCACGTTTGAGGATGAACCGGGGTCTGCTTCTACCACTATGGGAGAAATAATATACAAAACAAATAGGCCAGCTGATGATGAACAATTGAACACACCAACTTATCCCATCTTCATTCCTGGAGGGGTGCGAGCGTTGACGAACAGAGTCACTATTGAGCAAAAAAGTGGAAAGGATATGGGGAAGATAAATAAATTTGAAGAAAAATGTGAAAAAAGAGGGAAAAAAGTACAGAGAAAGAATCGGCTCTGTAAAAGGGTGAAAAGGAACCATTAAGAGAACTTCTTACAAAAACGAATCTTATGATTGTGAGCCCTGCAGAAGATGCAGTCAAAGTAGATCATGATATAGATATGCCAGCAGAGGCGGCCGGGGCATTGTGTTCGTTGAACCCATTTGCCTCCTCTTCTTCTATAGCGCAAGTTAAACCCGAGCCTCTAACTGCAAATACTGAGCCTTTTGAAGCGAATGTTGAGACTGGCGCCAAGAAGATGGATTCTAGAGAGACACATGTTTTAACCCTCTATTGTGAGTTCATTGAATTATTCCCTAATGATAGTGCAACCACTCTTTTAATCAAGTCCAGGCTCCTGACTCTTCTTTATGAAATCCCAAAATTGAGGGTAATAACATCTCAGGACATAAAGAGAGTAACCTTAGTGAGTCCACCAGGAACCTACAATGCCAGGAACTGCCAAACAACTCATGTTGAGTTTGTAACATCTAGTGTAAGTAGGCTTGTCAGGAATCATCAAGATGACTTTCACATCATGGGGATCGATGTTATTCCGTTCCTTCAAGTAAGGTTCAGAGGGAATTCCTTGCAGCCACACAATCCTCCCTTGAAGGAGGTAATTAATCTACCCCAGTTAGGGGTTGACGATCCACTAAGAAACCCAGGTCCTAATAATCATCGGAGCCAAACCAAAGCTAAGTTCTTCAAACTATGAATAACAGCAAATGACTATGCACGGTCAATAAAATTACTGACTACAGGAGGAGTTGTTGACAAGGAAGGAAGCCAGGATTGGTCCTGGCTGGCCAGAGCTCTGGCAAGTAAGGGCAAGAATAACATTGATCTGCTTTCCGATTGATTGAATTGGCACCAGACACCTCCTAAATGTATAGGGGTGTATCCCTGAAGACTATGGGTGTAGAACCACGATGTTTGAGAGATCATTATTTGGACACTTTGTCATGGAATGTAACAGGTTTGTCCAGTAGAGTGGAAGATGGGGACTGGCTAAAATGTATTAACAACTGTGCAGTCAATCAATCAATCAGGGGTTTGTTAAAGCGCGACTACTCACCCGTAAGGGTCTCAAGGCGCTAGAGGTGCGGGGGGGGTGCAGGTTCCATCCATCAAGGAGGGGGTCTGTCGAAGAGGTTTTGAGGTTTCTTGCGAAGATGGGGAGCGACGTTGTCTGTCTGAGGTGGAGCGGAAGGGCGTTCCATGCTTTGGCCGCGAGGAAGGAGAAGGAGCGGCCTCCCGATCTGGTCTTTCTGGTGCGGGGGACCACGGCGTAGGAGAGCTGGGCTGATCGTAGGGTCCTTTGGGGTGCGTGGAATTTGAGTCGGCTGTTCAGGTATGCTGGTCCGGTGCCGTGGAGGGCCTTGTGTGCGTGGGTGAGCATCTTGAAGGTGATTCTCGCCTTGACAGGGAGCCAGTGGAGTGTGCGCAGGTGCTGGGAGATGTGGCAGTGTTTTGGCAGGTTGAGGAGCAGTCTTGCGGCGGCGTTCTGCAGTAAACTGCTTCCGGGAAACCTGGTCTTTGTCAGTAAATGCTGCGAGTGGGTTTATGGACAATATAGAGCCAGCAAACAGGTAAAAAAGAGGGCGACCAGTGGGGGGAGAGGGGGCTTGCAACTTGGGCATCAAATAAAATAAATTGTGAGGTAAAGCATTTGGGTGGGAATTCCCTTACCCCTAATGTGCTACATGTAAGGTTAATAATGTCTGCTAATTAACCTTTTTTTGTTGATAGTCTAAATGTATACATTCCCCCTGGGTGGTCACTTGAAGTTCAGGCGATTAGGGATCATTATGTTGAATATGTTGAAAGCATAAGGGATAGAGAGAGACCCAAGGTGGGTACCCATATGGTGCTGATCTGTGGGGATTTTAACACTCAACTGACTGACAAAATTCTTAATGAAGAGGAGTACCTCTTCATTAAGAATGTTGTCAGTAGGCTGAGGATTACTGGTTAGGTGTCCCACATTCGGATATTCTGCTAGAGAAAGTATCCAAGAAAGAGGAGAACTTTTGAAGTTTTCTTACAAACTATTGGTTGTGTTTTTTGAATGGATGCACGCTCTCTGACAGTCCGGCAGTGATGACCTTTAGTAATGGCAGAAGAGCTTCTCTGATTGATTATGTTTTAGTTAATCTAGAATAGTGGGGAAATGTGGTTGATATGACAGTTGTGAAGAAGATGGACAGCAATCATGATACACTCTTAGTGAGAGCAAAGATCACTATCCGCAATGAAGTGGAACATGGCCAATAGCATGGGCAAGCTCACTCCCTCATATATCAATTTATGCGGCAAGAGTCCTTAATCTAATTATACAGAAGACTCCTCCAATGTAACTGTCGACGCGTTTCAGCTTTGTTATCCACAGGCTTTTAAAAGCGGCCCACGTGTGGATATCAGCAACCTGGGATACACTTCTTTATAAGAATCAAAACAACTCAAATTCCTGATCGTGCATATGGTATAGCAACATCTCGCCTTTCATTTGTCCTGAAGAGGCTGGAATAACAAAGATGAAACGCGTCAACAGTTACATTGGAGCAGTCTTCTGTATGAATAGATTAAGGACTCTTGGTGCATAAATTGATATATGAGGGAGAGAGAATTGTCTACCTCAAAGTTGCACCTCGTATAGACTACTTCCTATAGTGGACTGTGTGGGAATTACAAAACACAGCCACATTTTGATTAATTAACAGGAAGAACGAGAGGAGTAAAAATAATAATATTTGTATGGTACATGTTTCTGTATGTTCAAAGTCAAGCATATGTATATGTATTTTGTTGTGTTTTTTTATGTATATAAATGTTATGTTCGACACAAAGTAAAATCTACAAATATGTGGAAGGAGTCAAGTGTAACCCTGATTGGAATTTCTAAATAAAATGCTAAAAGTATGTGAAAGCACCTATGATTAATTAAGGTAATCTAAGAGGTTAAATACTTTGAGAAATGTGTTCCTTCACCACTATACACACTGTTGTGTAGCATGGGCGAGAGCATGGACAGGATTATGGGACTGAGATCTTACCTCATAATTATAGAAAGAGTATAAGATGGAACAGAGGGAAATATCTTAAGGAAATCCCCCTATTCATTGCTATTTGTAGCAAAATATGGACCCGTGTCCTTAACGCCTCAGGTGATGCTAATTTTGAAGTAGTGTATAGGCACAATTTTATGGTCCAGGAATTAAAACTCCTTTGGTCAAAGTCAGGATCAGCTGCAAAAGGAACCTTGAGTACCCACAACTGCCCTAGCTGGTATGATAGCGAGTGCTATACCATAAAACGTAACGTCTTGCAGGCTCTTGCCTTGCGTCATCATGATGAGACCTGTGAAGGGCCTTTTCTATTTTTTGCTCAGGTTCTGTTTATTGAATTTTCAAAAGAACATTACAGTTTAAATGCAATGACAAGGAGGAAGACCTTTATTAGACAGTTACATTGTAGTAGCAGTACATATAAAGCTTTATGCTAATGCGTCAGCACAATTGCCCGAGACATCTGCAAAGGCAGGACCCTGAAGTATAGAAATCACTCCTAGGAAGAGCCTTAGGAAACCCTGAGCCAAGGCCTGCGTATTGTAGGCTCTTGGTGGTGCGTGTCTATTTGAAGGGCAAGATGGAGAAATTAACAATGACTGGGAGTAGGGGAAGAAGGGAAGGGGGAACTGAGAGATCCCAAGTTGGTCTCTCATGTGTTCAAAGTCATGTATAATGAAGAATGAGGGAAGTGTCGCTTAGGAGAGAGTGTGTTAGTTAGCCTCTAAAGGGGCCAACAAGGGGGTGGTTGTACCCTTCACCAATTCATCAAATAAGTGAAGAGCACGCAATCTGGGAGGTTGGAAGCACAAATATTCCAAGCGGGACATATACTTGATGAGGGGTGTCCAGAGGCGTAGGCATTTCTTATCTGTGAATGACAGCTTATACATCATCTGCTCCACAGCAATGGTGTGCCAGAGGTGTGTGAACCAGGATGTCACTGAGGGGGCCAAGGGGGATCGCAAGGCTCGGGCTGTGAGCTTTTTGGGTGCACCAGTCATGTGGTGTACCAGATAGCAGTCTGCGTGACTCATGGCTGTCAATGATGTGGTGCGGATGCATAGAATAATAGCATATTAGTCTTCTGGTATGGGGTATCCCAGGGTGCCCTTAATATGGCTCAGGATCTCCTTCCAAAAGATTTTTAACGAGGGACATGCCCACCATATGTGATGGAAGTCACCCACTGGTGCACTACAGTGCCAGCATGAAGCAGAGGCCGCAGGAAACATGGTGTGGAGTTGGGCCAGGGTATAATGCCACTGGAGCATGACCTTGAAGGCTGCTTCCTGTTGGGCAATGCTTCTGTGCATATGCAGTATTTCTTGCCAGAGAAATTCCCACTGTTTCTGGGTGATGTTGGTGGTAGTATCTGGAGACCATTTCCATTGATAGGGGTGATAGGGAAGGATGCGTGACTATTGCAGAACAGCATATGTCTTAGAGATCAAACCTCGAATGCCTTCAAAGGTGCGGATATGTTGCTCAAAAAGAGTAAGTGGGCGGGTGGCGGCTTCTGCATTGGATGGGTGAAGGGCCCAGTGTCAGAGCTGGAAGCATTGATGAAATGCAGAGTCAGGGAGGTGAAAATCTTTCTTACACTGATTGAAGGGCTTAACTGCCTGGCCTTGGAAGAGATCCTGTAATAGCCTACACTCACCCTTAACCCAATCTGGGAAGTATTCCCAGTGGACATCAGGGGGAGAAGTCGGGATTGCATGCAATAGGGTTATTTGGAGACGGGAATGTGGTCAGCCCCCGTCTGATAGCTAGTCTATCTCAGATCTCTATCACTGTGCGTGTCGGGGTTGCAATGTTTAAAAAAACAAGAGCAACCCATATGTACATGCGAACTGGGTATTTAAGTATCAACTTACAACACGTGTTAACATGGAACTCATTTTGAAAACAATTTCATGTTGTCACAATTTTATTCTGTGTGGATTTAATCAAGACAAAGAGAGATTATAATGAGACAGAACATTTTTGTCAGAAGTTAATTCGTACAAAAATTAAGTAGCCCAATTATTGCCTTTTTTCCAACTCAATTCAGCCAAACTGAGTTATTTATTTTGTTTATGACAAAACGATTATATTTTAACTTTATACATATATTTCTCTTGGTGCATTAAGTTTCGTGAGTGGTGTTTTAGGAAAAAGAGGCAATAGAGAACCCCAAGTAAAGTAACCATAACCACACAAAAAACGTGACAATGAAGTGACTTGTAATTAGAGACAGGTTATTGGTATGTAAAAGGATGTCTGAATAATCATTTTTCAATATACAAAAGAGATCAGCCAGATTGTTCTCGAGTGCTTTCACTGTTAGACTATCCTTTAGTATTGTTGACAATGTTTCGACCCTACTTGCAATGTATGGGTCTTATTAGGACGAAGATGACCAGGGGACTACAAATGGTGCCTTGTTAGATAGATGTATCTCTGAGATGACACTGATAATGCAGTACGGCTGAGGGCTACTCAGGCTGGGAGGATATGCTTACCCAAGGTGGATGGTGTTCTTATCATTAGTTCTTTCTTTTCTGATTAGGAACAAAATTAGATGGTTTTCTTTACATCATAGAATATCCTGGATAGTTATCTTCCTTCATGGGGGCTTAATGATGCCTAGGGAGGATGAATGAACAATTGTTTGTGTGTCTTATTAATAATAATTATGAATTTGGTATTAGAGGAGTCCCCCTTTAGGAAACTCACCATGCGACCGGAGTCAAAAGTATTCCTGTATATTCAACGAGTATTTTCAATTATGGATAATCCTGTTGTTATCATGGAAGAACCTTTTAATATAGTCTTCCTTCAAGTGGATAGTTGCTGCCTAAAAAGGGGGCGAGAAAGTGCAGGGTTGCTGATCTGGTCCAATAGCTTACAAAAATAAATAAAAGTAAACGGGGACTTTTGTTATGAGGTCTCTTATTTGTGACTCACCGTGAGTACAGAGTGATAGTGTACTCCATTGGCTGGCCTCTCGGTTCTCACCTTAGTATGGACGTGAAGAGGCTCAGTCACTTTTTGTGCAGACTCCCAGTCGGATGCGCGACTATGCTAGACGGTTAATGTTCACGCCAGAATCTACTGGCGGTATCCGACATCTGACCTTGCTCACGTGATATGTGAAAGCAAGTGTCATACACAGGGGCAACAACACTAGACCTGTCAACCAAGAGGTTTACGGTGGTAAGTAGTGTGCATGTACCACTCATGTCAATAATGGTTTTTGCCAGTGTCACTATTTCATCAGCATGGTTATTAACATGGATTTACCCTATAGCTACTTATACACGCCACATTCAATGTTGATAAGTATATACAAATTACAGAATGCATATATATTATTCAAATACAATTAAATAAAATTTAAAAAAAGAAGGGAGCATTCAATTAAAAAACAATAACACTGTTTTGCTGAGTGTCTCTCAATGATCATCCACATTATGTACAAGGAATAAAACGTGTATACACAGATATGAATACAATTGGTACCGTTTGGAGGACGTTTTTAGTGACAGTTTCAGATTGATACATTGTATGCATTTTATATACAAAGTATTGCTGATCTCATGGTCATGTTAGAATAACAAAGTGGGTTTCCTCACATGTGCAATGGGGAGGCAGATTCCATATTGTGAATAGATAGCACAGTCAGTTACTTAGAGTAACAAACTTGCGCCATTCCTCCAGTGTGTTTAAACCTTGTCTGATAGAGTTACATCTATCTATCCATTTGCACTCTAGGCTCTGTAGGGTACATTAGACATCTCCTCCTCTTGGAGAAACAATGGCCTTCTCAATAATCTACCACCTCAAGTCATTGGCTGTGTGTTTTTTCTCTATGTAGTGTTGCACTAGTGGGCCATTCTCAACTTGGCAATGCATGCCGCTTCTATGTTGGCCAATTCTTGCCTTGATTGGTTGCGATGTTTGTCCAATGTGTATCAAATTGCAAGGACACCAAATGCAATAGATTATGTTCATGGAGGCGCAGTTAGTATGTTGTTGCAGAGTTATTTTTATGTCTCTACGTATGAAGGCTTCGATGTTGGTAGTGTATTGGCAAGCGATGCAACTGGCACACTTATAATGACTCTTAATGGGGGGTAAGCCCCATATTTCTTATATGGTATTGCTGTGCTTGGGAACACAAGTGTTTGAATGCACCAGAGGATCTCTGTTGTTTTCCCCTTTCCTATAAGAGAAATGGGGAAGTTCTTTGAATATACTCATGGTGTTCAAAACTGGCCAATGTAGTTTGATGGTTTTGACAATTTTAGTGGTATGTGGACAGAAAGTGGTCACACAGATAATCTTATCACATTAGGGTCTTTTGCTTGGTTTTGAGTATTTTTTCTCTGGGGCTGTACTAAGCTCTTTTCATAGTGGTCTTTACTAATCGCTAGGGATATCCCCTTCCCCTTAGTTAACAACTGGGAATGGACCCTTCCTTAAAGAAGTCTTCTTTTTGAGTGCAGTACCTACATAGCCTTAAGAATTGGCCATAGGGAGTCCATCTTCTAGAGCCTGTGGTTGAAAGCTGCTGTATTGTAATAGTGTGGTCCATCGGTTTCCTATAGATGTAAGCGATGCGTGGACGGAGTGTCATGGTAGCCAAGAGAAGTCACAGAGCTGCTGACAAGCGACTGCTCTGTCCATGTGCACCCAGTGCATCTGGCTCTCACGTACTACCCACTAAGAAAAATAGCGTAGGTGTGGAGCCCAGTAATAATCCTGGAGGTTGGGACAAGCCAGTCCCCCTCGGTTCCGTGGGAGCATGAGAAGCACAGCGGAAATATGGGGGAGCTTCCCTTTCCATAAGAAAGAGCTGAGGTCTGTCTTTAACCGTGTAATGTCTTTTGAGGGGATGATTGTGGGCAAGGATTCAAATAAATACAGAAGCCAGGTAAGGACATTCATTTTTACCACATTGATGCTGCCTAACCAGGAGATGTGAAGTGGCTCCCATCTCCGAAGTCCTCCAGGATCGCTTTACGTGACGTGACCAGTTTGCCCTCGTCCAGGTAGTTAGAGTTTGTGAATGTGAGGCCTATGTACTGTAAAGAGTGGGAGGTCCACTGAAAGGGGGAGGGCATCTGCAAGTGGAGGAGGCATTGTGGCGGAAGGGTGAGGTTGAGTGCTTGCGATTTTGCTAGGTTGATCTTATAGCCAGAGATCCAAGTGTCATTGAGACTGAAGGGGGCAAATGCTGCCAGCAGGCCAGAAGCACAAGTCTTTAAAATTGAGGGCTCATTGGGGGTGGCCTGCTTATGTTTGAGCTTTTGGGTGGCCATGTCTGGCGGGAATGTTAATGTTCCCCGAACATATCATTTTGTGCTAGCTCCTGAAGAAGACATTTAGGATCACAAAGTTTCAGGAGATTTGCAGAAGTCAATCAAGGGGTTCCTATTCAGACCATAGTAAGACCCCCATTCTGGACACCACTTTAACTCTGATTGGGCCACAAGACCCAGCAGTTTGTCCATGGGTGAGACATCCGGAGCAGGACATTGCTGAAAAGCAGTCAGCTACTTCACCTGTCCATGATGAGCGCTAAATGGTGCTGGGGAGGGTGGTGACAGGGGATGGGGCGAAGCCATACAGGGTGCAGGTGGGGCAATGTAGGGAGAGAGTAGGCAGCTAGGGGGCTACACTTCTGTGGCAGTGGGGTCCAGACCAGCCAGGATACCTTGCAGGGTAAGGGGGCCGGGATAGCTGCCAATCCGTGACAGTCCTGCATGGCCATGAGTGACAAGAGGAACAGCTTTCGGCTGATGCTGCTCTTCATTTCTATAATTACAGGAGCTTCTAACATGCTCCTGTAGTTTTAGAAAAGAAGCACAGAGTTGCTGGTGCCCAGACTGCGCACCTTCCCACACCGCCATTGATTACGCCCTTCAGGAAACTAAGTAGCTTCCAAACTACATTTTTCTATCATTCCTTGGTCAATAAATCGGATATAGAGCCTGACATTGGACTGAGATAACTCTCGAATACTTATTTTCACACTAAACTCTGACTGCCGTAAACCTGGGAACATAAGGCCAGAAAGATGAGAGCATTCTGTGTTTGCACACCCTGCAATTGGCGAAATCATTGGCGAAATCACAGGGTTTACAAACACAAAATATTTTTGCAATATACGGAACTCATTTTGCAAGTTGGAAGTGTATTTCGGACTGACAAATGGGCTTAGCAAGCCATACCACATTGCAATTGGAAAGGGATGTGAACGGGGCGTTCTTTCGTAATTGCAATTCATATGTTATGTATAAATGGTTTGCGACCGCAATTAGTGGTTGCAAACCAATGACCAGTTGTCAACACCGGAAAGGAGGTGGAGACTCATTCGCAGAAGAGGTCCCTATAGACCCCATCCCCTGTGAGAATCTTGTCGGGTGACCTCGGGGGAAGCAGGCAGTGCTGACCACTGCCTGCGGCTGCTCCCCTGATGTCTTCCCAAATGGGAATCTTTTTTTAAGCTGTACCTGTTCTTATAAGGCACACAGGCTGCTTTTAAAAATAGTTTCCTGTTTAAAAGTACAAACACAGAGATGGTGCTCTATCGTTCCTTGCAGGCCACCGTCACCAATATTGCAGCCAAATCACAGAGGGTTGCAAATAGGAGCCTGCCTAAATAACACCCATTAGGCTTGTCCTTCTGTGACAACCAACAAGTGAAGATTTTGCGACCTGACTTATTAGTACATAGATCGCTTCCCAAAATCAGAGACGGGTCACAAAATGTCTGTGTGCATTTTGGAAGCATATTTTGTGGCCTGCCTCTGTGCATCCGGCTCAGAATCTTTCCAATGCCATGCTGCAGAGTTCCCTGCTCACTCCCCTTTCCCGCCTTCTGGCTGACCTTATGGGAAGTTGTTAGGTTGGTTTCCCTGAAATCGTTAATTATAGCTGCTGCAAAGTCTCCTAATGAGAGAGAGTTTGGGGTCGTTTGCAGTCAGCACTCTATGTACACTGTTTGCAACAAAAAGTGGAGTCTCTTAACCGTCCTTGACTCTCGGCTAGACGTGGGCGTGCAGTCCAAGGCTTAACTGAAGAGAGTCTCTGTAGTGAGTCTAATTACAGTAAAACACTATAACTAAGGTCAGAATAAATTATAAATGTCCGGCTAAGGATTGTGTGTAGATACCATTTTAACATTATACTTGTAGTACCTAGAGAACTGTATATTATATATTGTTGTTCAATTTTTCTTTCCTGTCAGTCTTTTCCTTGTTACTCTCGTGCTTTCACATCACTATGTATAGAATGCTTACGTTCTGGATGCGGCGTAGACCGGAGTCCAAGGGTGACAGTCACATCAGACGGAGTCCGGTCCGCCTTGCTTTCAGATGGGCTTCTTTGCTCATGTACTTAAATAGACGTTTATCTTTTATCTTGATCCAACTATCACCGCGTTTCACTCTCATCTTTTCCAGGACACCACAGTTCTATGAATGCAAACTTCTAACGTCTCTTGTGTGCAAAGCCCTGATGATTGCGAAATGTGTGCACACGTAGAACAAACTGCAAGCAGGAAATACAAGCAACAGTCCAATACAGCATGGATGCAGTATTCAGAGTTCAACAGCTATTGTTTACAAAGTTCTATGAATGTGCATACCAATACTCAACAAACATTGGCAGGGCCCATAAGTCTCGTCCATGCGAGATTTATTTGCGTTGCCAATTATTTTTTAAGGCAAGTTGTATAGCAGCACGTATGCTGTGCAGCTTGGCTAGGAACACTATGATGCGGTCAGCGCTGGCAACATGTAAACAACTGATCGACAGCTAAGAAGCCATCGAGACCAGAGGCGCAACTAGAGCCAAATTTCGGGGGTGGGGGTTGGGGGCTAAGAAAAAATTTCGGGGAGGGGGCTAATTCTTCCAGCAATAGGCTGAGTGGAAACCCCCTCCAGGCGGCGAGTCGTCCCGCTCCTTCCCACTGTTACTACCCACTGCGCGCTTTTCCCTTAAATCACCACTGACAACTTTCTTTGGTGCCTGAAAAGGTCGCAGTTTATTCAGCATCATAAAATTTTATACATAAAATTTTATCCATATCAAACGTTCATGGTCATAACCTCATTTAATGTCCATGTTCTATCTTTTCATCTCTTGCTCCTTGCAATTCTTTCTCTTGCATTATGGACCCAGCCTCCTCAATTTCCCCGGAGGGGAGGGGCCCCTTTCTCTGGGCTTTCGATTCACGGGTCTAGGCTTCAGCTTGCTACCGATTTGGAGGGTGTCCGTCTGGACCTGCCCGGGCTGCAAGTGCCGTCCCACTCGCCCTGTATCCCTTTTGGGGGCCCTCCCTTCTCCTAGGGGTCCCTGCCGTTGTGGCATCCCAAGGACCTTACTTGAGCATCTACTCTACCTTTCCTGAGGCTGAGTCCTTGCCATCTTCTCCCTTGGTACCCCTGCCGTGAGGTATACCAAGGGTCCTGCGGGATCATCACATCTACTCCTTCTATGGCGGCACGCCGCCCCTTGGCTCCCCCAGTGCCCCTTCCGTGAGGCATGCCAAGGACACTGTGAGAGCCTTCCATCTACCTTCTAGTGATTCTTCTCTTTTCACTAGCTTCCTTGTGTTTATTCTGTCACGCTTCCTACGGTTTCTCGATCGGAGGGAGCTCCCCCTAGCCCGGCCTCTTCCCATGCTCTTACTTGCCAACTATTTGTTCAAGTATCCCCATTCTGTTTGGTGGGACATGTCTTTTCTTATTCTCGGGATGTGTACCCCTCTTTCGGGCGGTGCCCTGTTCATTGGGACCTGCCCATTCTCACTCCCTGGATGTGTACCCCCTCCTTCGGGCGGTACCCTGGAGATCTCAAATTTTCTACAAGGTGAGAGCAGGGCCGCCAGTTTTTGGACCTCCTGGCTCTCCTACTGTTTGCTTGTCTGCTCCCCATCTTCTCCCTGGCACCGGCGGCTTTGATTGTTTGCTTCTGCCTATGTCAGGGAATTATGGCATGTGTCCAAACGCTTCGTGGTATCCAGGGCGCTCCTAGCTATGCTGTTTCTTTAGTATTTTGGGTTTGTGCTTCACCACCCAATACTTCTTATCCGTCTCGCCTACCAGTTTGGGTGCCAAGTGACTTCTACCTCTTCTATCCTTTTGGCGCATGTAACCTCACCAGCCACGTCTCAGCTCTTCCTGACGTGGGAGGCCATCCCGTTTTGCTACTAGCCGGGGCCCCATTTGTTCACGATGTCTAATTGCTCGGTCCTCACCATGTTATGCCGAGGTGCAGCTAAACAGTTTTTGTTCCGCAGCTGGCGCACTCGTAATCTACCTGCTCAACTCGAGATGGCACTTTGCCTTGTCGGCCTAGCCCTGCTAGCATGCCTCGCCATGCTCCCCTGCTCGCCTATTTCTCTTGGCGGGTCCCTCTTCGCGCCTTTGCTCGCCCTGGCTGCGACAGTGCTGTCCCGCGGCAGCTGCCACAACGCGGAGGATACTAATATCGGAGCTCGGTGCCAGGGACTACTGTGGTAGTGTGTGCCTTCCGGGACCAAACAACATTTGCTTTTTGCCACTGTTTGTCACCCGCTGAGGTTTTACCAAAATCCGTGCCAAACAGGTCACGTGTTGTCAAGGTGAAAGACTGCCCACATTAAATTGTGTTTCAGTGCTTTTCCAAATGTTGCGGCCCTTAGCTGAATTGTACAGTTCTACTGGACACCAAGGTTGGTGGTTAGTTGAGTACCTTAATGGTTATTGAGACTGCCCATCCACTTTTGGACCTACTGGCTTTTCCACTGCTTGCTTAACTGTGTCTCCCCTCATCTTCTTGCCACCGGCTGCACTGCTTTCCCCACGTATAACCATTTCAGGGAAATGCCAGCCTGCATCAAAAGCATGTTACGTAAACGATGCTGCAGGGAAAGGGTACCTGAGATTTTTCAGGATTTTTGCGAACCTTTTCTTTTGCAAGCGAGAATCTCCACACCTATTTTGTGTGCTGATATGCTCTTTGTGAAAGGGCATCATGCCGTCACTTGCCGGGACGCCTGCTGCTACTGAGACGGAGCGAGAAAGAGTTTTAATGCACTCAAAAAGGTCATACTGGGTGTTATTACCGATAGTCATATGTTTCCCTTGTCTACTGTTTGATTTTGCTCCTAAAAGCGGTGTCACTCATAGTGGTTGAAATGTCCTTCGTCAATGCCTGATTGCCATGCTGGCCAATCCACCAAGCACCGTGCCACCCGCCATATTCTAATCCCAGTCTAATGTTTCGTGGGCATTTGTCAGCAACTACATTGTACCCCTGCACTCGGTACACCTTCCGACTAATGTTTGCCAAGCAAGATTAATGATACTTCACCACCTGTTGGTCACCCAAGCTGAGGTGCCAGGGGAACATACGGGTTGCAAGCTTGTTACCCAGACCCAGCGCTCGGTTAGGCACTGCCTGGGCCGGGTGTTTTGTCCACAAGCA